>JAODAL010028200.1:0-53703 GCA_025379985.1 Phyllomedusa bahiana
TTTTCTCGCCTCAAGAGAGAGGCGTGGCCAAACCCATCCCTTGACCGCTTGCTTCCATGAGGCCAAGCATAAACCCTCGGGTCAAGGGGAGGATTTAAAGGGGCAACCAACAATACGACATAAAGTCCTCCAGCTCATACACGGGCATAAGAACATCGACATTTTGTTAAACCCTTTTATTCGGAGCAGAAACCCGGGGTAAACCTTACCCCCGTGCGCCAGGGATAAAAGGGCCGCACTTAATTCCCTTCTTTTAAACCCCCCAGAGGAGGACGCTCACCCACAGAGGATATTCTGATTGGTCTTTCATGACTTTTAAAACCGGGCCTACAACCTTTCCCCCCTGATGTTCCGGGGGCTGCTTTGCGTACTACCGACTCGAACGGCCCTTCCCCCCCTCCCCTCCTGAGTCCCCCCTCTGGGGGACCCCTTCTCTAGGAGGAGCTGATGACGGTTTAACAGTCATCCCCTCGGAAAGAGCCCGGGCCCCGACGGCTACACGGCCTTATTTCTAGGTTTTTTAAAACCATTTGGGCAAATCCCTACCCCGGGGACGTTTAATTGGCATCGGGGGGGGACACCTTTCATCCACCCTTTTTTTGAGACCCCACATTGTTGACCCAAAGGGGGCAGGACCCGCACATGCCAAATTACCGCCTATATCGCAAATCAAACGACGAAAAAATTTTTTTGCCAAAACTGGGGCAAATGGGATTTTAACCCATTGCTCACTAAATCACCCCCGGACAGTGGGATTTGTACCCTCCGGGGAGGCGAGACAAAAAACCTTAAAACCTTTTCTTTGTTACATGACGCTCGCTCAGTAAAGATCCCTGCCTCTTCCCCGTCGCTCGATGCGGAAAAGGCATTAATGAGCCGGGCCCCTTTCCTGGAGGGGGGGTTTGGAGTCTTTGGGGGCCCGGGCCCAGTATGCGAGGGGGGGTAAAGGCCTTTTACTCCCTTCCCCCCAAAACCCCCGATCAGGGGGGAATGGGATGCGTCCCCCCCCCTGAAAATTTGGAAAACCCGGCACCAGGCAAAAGTCCTCTCTCCCCCATTCCCTACACCCGGCATGGAGCCCCCCCTTGCTGCGGCTTGCGCGGGAACTCCGGGTGCAGGGAATCCGGGGTTTGGCAACAATCATTTCCCAAGGTTCGGCATTCGCCGACGACTTGCCCTTTACCTAGGGCCCCCCCTCCTCCCCCTCCCGGGGACACGGGAGGTAACGATAATACAGCCCTTTTTTCCCAAATTTCCAAAAACCAATGGGGCAAAGAGCTCTGCCCTCAGCTTTCACATCCCGAAACAACACCCAACCCATAAAAAAGGCTACTTTCCCCTTCCTTGGGGGGAAAACCGCCTTAAATATTTGGGTTTGCCCGTATCCCCTCAAACCCTGAAACTTTTCCCTTGATTAAAATTTTTCCCCCCTTTGTACCAAGATTAAAAAAGGGTCTTTTAAAAAGGGGGGGATACAAAAGTTTTTTTCGGGGCCCTGGGGCGCATAAACATTTTTTAAAAAATTCTTAAAAAATTGCTTTTTTATGTTGTCCGTTAAATTAGCCATAACTTTTTTCATTTTCTGAATACAGAGTTTGATTAGGGGCTTTTTTTTTGGGTTGGGTTTATTTGACGTTTTTATTATTCCCCAAATTGGGGGGGCCCTATCCTCTTTGATAAACTTTTTATTAAGGTTTTTGTGAGGCATTTTGAACAAAATACAACATTCCTGGTAGTGTTTTTTTATTTTTTTTTTTTTACAGGGGTCCCGGGCAGTATAGCAAAACATTTTGGGTATTTATTTCCAGCAGGTCATACGATTACAGCGATCCCCAATTTGTTTTTTTTTTATTTTTACTTTTTTAACACAAATAAAAACATTTTTAAAACAAAAAGGAAACACTTTTTGCATCCCATAGTCTGAGACCCATAAATTTTTTATTTTTCTGTGTACGGAGCTTGTGGGGGCTTGTTTTTTGGGGAATCGTTAAACCTTTTTTAAATTGGGTATTTTTTTGGGGGGACAAGATTTTTTGATCAGTTTTAAATCCTTTTTCTTGGAAGGCAGGGGAAGAAAAAACTCCCAATCCAAGTAGGGTTTTTTATTTTTAACAGCCTCACCGTGCAGTAACCATGACCCGTTAGCTTTACTCTCTGGGGCCCATACGATTAAGGCGATACCCTATTTAATAGTTTTTTTTATTTGGAAGCAGTTTAAAAAAAAAAAAAAAGTATTTTTATTGGTTTAAAAAATATTTATGCAAACGCTGCCCTTCCCGAGAGCCATAAAAAATTTTTTTTTTTCCGAAAACAGAGACTTTTAATGACTTTTTTTTTTCGGGGTGAACGAAAATTTTTTAAATTTGGGACAACTTTGCCCTTTAAAAATGAAGTTTTTTTATCGCTTTTTTTCCCTTTTTTTGTGCGGCAGGATGTACAAAAATGCAATTCTGTGACTGGGTTTTTTTTTTTTGTTTTTTAAAAGGTTCACCATACGGTTAAATTTTAAAAGACAGATTTATAGGGTTTTGGGGCGTTACGCCGCGGCGATACCCCCAAAATGGGGAATTTATTTATTTTTGAACCCTTTTTTGGGGGGATTGGCATTTGTAAAGGGGAAAAGGGTATTTTAAAATGGGTTTAAATTTTAAATTTTTAGTGGTTTTTGGTTTTTTTTTTTACTTTTTTTTTTTACTTTTTCCCCATTTTTTTTACTTTTTCTCCCATTTGAATTTGTAAAAAGCAAAACCTCACTGGGGGAAAATCAATCAATTTGATTGCTGTTTGAAGAGGCGCTGTGCACAGCGGGTTTTTTCGCTGTGCCAAGGGGCCCCTTTCAAATAAAAGGGCCCAACCCAAAAATTTCATTGGGGGGAAAGGGGACTCACCAGACTAAACCCCGGGTGCTTTCGAAAGCCCCCAGGGAGTCCCGGGAGGAGACGGGGGAGCGGCATCCTCTGCCGCGGGCCCCACCGATCGTTTGGGAGAGGGAGCTCACTCCTCCGCCTGCGCCTTCATTATTGCGGCCAGACGGGCCCGCGGTAAAATGCATTTTTCAAACCCCCGGCCGGAGCCACTCCGGCCGGGGGGATGGGGCAAAAAGCCCGCGGTAATTTACCCCTGGTTCCATTCGCGATCCCCCGCGCCGGGCCCCCGCAACCCCCCGCGAACGCCAGGGCGAAAGCATACGCCATTTTTTTCGGGAAGTCACTTTCCCCCTAGGGCGAACAAACGCCCCAAAGGGGGAAGGGGTTAATTAACCCTTGAAACTAAATTTCCAAAAGAAATGAGCTGCCAAAAATTCCCACTATGAAAAGGTTTTAAAAACCATGTATTTTACTGACCACTACAGCAAAAATAATTTAAATTTAACCTTGGATAAATGAAAAAAAGGCAAAATTTCCCCCCCCCCCATCTTTTTTTTGGCGTTAAAAAAAACACTGTTTATTTTTACACCACAACAGCAAAAAACACTTAAAAAAAACCCCCTTGGATCTAAATTCACAAAAGATATAAGCATCCAAAAATTAACTGGTATTTGGATTGTAAAAAAATCTGTTCAAAAACTTAATACAACACAAACCCAACATTAATAACCCTTGGATATTCAATGTGCTCCAAACTAACAATAGCAATTAAAATGTATATGCACAAATGGACGCACACGGATTGAACCCCAATACCCCACAAAATAAAAAATAAACCAAGAAAGCAGCCCTCTGAGAAAAACTGTGACCCCCCCCCCCCCCCCCAAAAAAAAAAAATCGCTGTATAAAAGTTCTTTTCTTTTGTGTGAGATCTCTAATACGGGAGCTTAGCAGCTACAACAGGCACAGAGAGAGGAATTTTAACGCCAGCTCGCGCCGGATTTATATAATCTACGTCAAGAATCACGAGGGCTCTTATTGGCTTCATCCTGCAAAAATTTTTTTTTTGGGCACCCTTTCCTCCCAGACTTCTTTCCCCCATGAAGGCATGGCTCGCAGCCATTCTATCAATTAAAAACCCCTTTCTTTTCTACGAATCACCCCAAACTTCAACTTCTTTAGAATCAAAGTTTTTTCCTAAAATTCAAAAAATTCCACTTCATTGAATCGATTCGCCCATCTCAAATTTTTGTCATATCCCAAAAAACCCAAAAAGCGCTAATACCAGCTGAAACCCCCCAAAAACTACAATGAAAATAAACACCTCCCTATTCTGATCTCTGGCAATCCCTAAGGTGGAACCAACACCTCTCAGCCAGCTTGTGTATTTGCAATTGATATGCTTTAAAGGTGTCAGATGGGGAATACCCCTTTAAGATTCATTGTGGCTGCTTGGAGAGGTACAATAGGAAATGGGTCCAGGCCAAAAAAAATGTTTTTCAACCCTGTTAATATAAACATATTTACATAGTTTGTTTAAGGCCCCGATCCTTACGGTCACTATAACTTTTTATTTTTGCGCTCTAGAAATCATCAAGCCCCTTTTTTTTACATTCTGTTTTTGAATTCCCCATAACAAGTCCTCTGGCAGAATTCCCATTTTTTTACGCTTTTACAGTAAATAACCCTTTTCTATTTTATGCAGAAACTTTCTTTCCTCAAACGAAAATCCCCCTTGTTCTGGATAAGTCCTAGGATAATAGATCTTGAGATAGATCTCTATGTTGACCTTTAAAAATTTTTATACTTTTTAAATATGTCCTTCTAAAGCCATTTTTTATCTAAACAAAAACCCAAATCTTGCTAAGCTTTCTGGGTATTGTATCCACCCATCCTTTTATTATTTTTGTTGCCCCCTTTGTACCTTTAAAGCCTACAATTCTTTCAGGTGAACGGTGACCAAAACTGTACAAATTTTCCATTAGGGTCTAACCAGTGATTTATAAGGGGAGAATAATTTCCCATCACGCATCTATCCCCTTTTTTTAACCCCCTTTTCCCTTTTTTGCCTTGGCAGCGGCTGTATAAAACTGGTTTGCTACAATTAATTTACGTCCCCGGGACTCCCAAATCCGTCTCCATGTCACTTTTTCCCACTTTTTCCATTTAACAGAAAGGAAAAAGGATTTTTTCCTCCCCTGTGCATATCCTTGCATTTATCTGGTTAAACCCATCTCCCAATTCTTGCCCAGGCCCCAACTTATTCAGATCCCTTTGTAAAAAACATTATCCCTATGGGGTTGTTTACTTTTTCCGAGTTAGTATATCTCAAAAAATAAATATTCTACTTCAAAACCTGTGAAGATCATTAAGAAAATTTAAAAGAACAGGGCCCAATACTGACCCTTTGGGGACCCCCCCTATAAAAGGGTCCCGTTTTTTTAGCATTACCATAATACCACCCTTTGTTTTCATCACTGAAACCCGTTTCTTACCCCCTTTTCAAACATTTTTTTCCAGTTTCCCCAGTTTTTAAGCATTCTTATTTTACTTTTCCAACCTTTATTGGGACAATATCAATGCTTTTGAAAAATTTAATATATAATATCCAATGTCTCACCACGACCATCAAACTAATTCCTCTAAAGCTGATGAGATTAGTTTTTACAGGCTAAAACCCCTTTTAAACCCCTGCTGGAACATGTTTTACATTTATTTCAGTGAATAAAACCAGATTTCATCCTTAGAAAACTTTTAAAAATTTTACCACAAAAGGGTTTTGCTACCAGCATAAGTTTCCCGATAACTTTTTGACCCCCTTTTTTAAAATTGGCACCACATTTCCATTCCAATCCCCTTTTGGGGAAATACCCCGTTATAAACAGTCCAAAATTAAAAGGGGGCCCATTTTACAAACTAACTCCCTTAGGGCGGGGGTATACCAAAGGACCCGGGGAAAATTTTTCTATTTTTAACTTCTTTAAAACGAGTTGCCTTCTTCCTGGTTAAAAAGAAACATTTTTAAGGGGAAATTTCCTCTCCCCTGCCATCAACAAAAGGTCACTTCCTTGTAAAAAACAGTGGAGAAAAAAATGTTTTAAAAGGTTTGCTTTTTTCTCATCGCAACCACATATTTTCCCCCACTACTTTCAAAGGGGCCAAAAATTTTCTTTTTTAAACTTTTTTCTATTTATAAGTAAAAAAATATTTTGGGGGTTTGTTTTTTCTTTCTGACAAAAGTCTTTCAGCTTTTCCCTTATCATTATTTTACAATTTTTTTCCTTTTAGTTTTTTTTGTGCCTCTTCACTCCCTCCTGTTTTATACTGAAAAAACCCTTTTTTTTTGTTAATTGCCTCCTTTACACTCTGTTGAAACCCATTGGGTTTTTTCCGTTCTAATTATTTTATTATGTATGTAACTCTCACAGTGGGCACTTAAGATGTTTTTAAAGATCTCCCATTTATTAGTTGGTTGGTTATTTTTAAACACCTTGTCCCAATCAATATGGTTTAGGGCTTCCCTAATCAGTTTAAAATTAGCCTTCCGAAATTTACTTTTTTGCCCTCAAAAAAACACAAAAGAAGATAAATGGAAAACTATTAATTTTAGACACTTTTCCTAGATCCCCCAACCCGAACCTTTGTTTTCCTTCAGGGCATTAGTTAAATTTAAATCTAGAAGGGCCTTTTCCCCTATACTCCTGCACCATGTCTTGAGGGAAGGGGGGGGACTATCCCCAAACGTCCAGATTTTTCCTGTCCAGCTCGGTTGTCCTTCTCCTTTTCCACCAGCCTTGTGACGGCGCCCTGGGGTTGACCGAACCATTTCCACGCCGCAACAAATACTGAGTAACCCTTTTTAAAGGTGAATATACATTCTTGAATAGGATAATTCTTATATATATTAATGAGATTTATTAAAGAAAGTTTCATTTTATGAAACGCCGGTTTTCCCCGATAAATTTCTCACCAATTTGGGCCATAACAACTGGGGTTCCACCACCCCCCACAATCGTCAACCCAATCCATGATATGTCAAACTTGGGCCCCAGGTAAAAGACATGCTGTTTGATGATCCTGGTCTTTGTGGCAGATTGCCCCGTCTGTTCCCCTAATAATGGAGTCCCCAACTACGAGCACCTGTCTAGCCTGCCTTGCACTCCTATTCCCCACCTTACTGGAGCAGACAGGGGTAGTGTCTTGCTGCAGCAGTGCTATTTCTGAGCTGACATCCCCCTCATCTGCCAATCTTGCAAATTTGTTGGGGTGTGCCAGATCAGGACTAGCCTCCCTGACACTTTTCCCTCTACCCCGCTTTCTGACTGTGACCCAGCTAGCTGCCTTATGTCTCTGCACCTCCATGCTGCCAGCCTGCCCATCATCTATACCTGTGAGTGTTTGCTCAGTGACCTGCAAACTCACTTCCAAGTTGGCAATGGATCTCAGTGTTGCCACTTGTTCATTTAGATCTAGGATCCGGGCTTCTAAATGTGCAGTGTGTACACATCGCTCACAGCATTACCAATCATGGAACTTATGGTGATGTTACAAAAAGAGAAAGATACACATATACAGATATAAAAATCAGTACAATATTGTCCCTTCTAAATTCCCAAAATCTAAAGTCCCTCAATCTTAAATCTGCACACTTTAGCCAAAAAACACACTTGCAAGCTCAGACAACCGCTCTTTTACTTAGCTTTAAACCTTTTGTCCATCGCTGTTTTGCAGTACTGTTGCAAATCCCTCCTTCAGGAAACAAACGGTGTTCACAACTAATGTGTTACACTTTTGGGATTAGAGTTATCTCCATTTTTTTTCAATTGGAGTATGGGCAGGACTTATATCACACAGCTCTGCTGCTACCACTGTTCTCGTTGGTGTTCCGATAACCCCTTCAAGATCACTGAGGCAAAAATGTACATTCCAACACTGGAACTACCAATTAACCCTGAAGTATATTTTCATCTTTGGTCACTGAATGGTTGAAGAGATTCTCCACAAAAAAAAGTATCTTAGCATAGCAGTAGGACACACAGTTTTAATTATGCTTCCAGATGGAAGTTAATGACACATACAGACAAAGAACACCAGGGAGAGTCCTTGTGTCATGCATTAATCCCTAAGCACATAGTATATGTATGCAATATTAATTTTGACCAGTGTTCTTTTGAATCCTGACATGTCTTCCTTATTACAGATAAGTGACAATTTAATTCTGAATTAAAATTAATTTACATCTCTAAAAACTATTTTAAAGACTTAACATCTATTTTAAAATTGTAACTTTTTATTCTTAATGGGTTCCAGATTCAATGCTAAGAGTTATTTGATATATGCTGGCTGCATACAGTCCATACATATTGCATACTGTTATACATTGAACTCAATAATAACACAGTATGTAGTGAGCTCTGAAATTCCTGATGTGGCAACTGCAGGAAGCCAGTACATTTTGATTTACATCTGTGTCCCTGCATGGAATTATGGACCTTGGAAAATGACATGTTAAAAAGTAAACATTCTCTTTTCAGTGAACAAGACTGGATGCAAGGGGCCAAATACTGTTTAAAGACTAATATTGTTATGTAGTGGGTTTAGTTTTTCAGTCTAACTTTGTTGCTGGTTACAGTTTATAATGTCATAACATTTTTTGCATATCTATAGACATTTTAGAATGATATAAAGACATGGACAAAATTGCTGGCACCCTACTGTTAAAGAAAGAAAAATCCATAATGGTCACTGAAATAACCTAATAACTTTAAATTTACTGAAAAGCAACTAATAACAATCAGATGCTACATTTGAATTGTGGTTCAGTCAAAAAATGTTAATAAAACAAACTAATAAAACTGGCCTGGGCAAAAATGATGGCACCCATAACATAATATTTTGTTGCACAATCTTTTGAGGCAATGACTGCAAACAAATCATTTCTGTAACTCTCAATGAGACTTGTACTCATGAACAAACTGCTCCTGCTGTCTCAGGTGCCTTCTCCAGATTGCATGTTTTAGCTCCTCCACAGATGCTCAATAGGATTTAGATCAGGGCTCATAGAAGCCATTTCACAATAGGCCAATGCTTTGCCATTTTTTGGGTGCTTTTAGCTGTGTATTTTGGGTCATTATCCTGTTGGAGGAGCCATGACCTACAACGGAAACAGCAACTTTCACTCCAGAATGCCTTGATAGTCTTGAGATTTAATTTTACCCTGCACAGATTCATGACAACCTGTGTCGGATGCAGCAAAGCAGCTGTAAAGATAACCAAGCCTCCTCCATGTTTCACAGTAGGTACAATGGGCAACATGTCAGAAAAGAGGCGCCTCCATGCCAGTTTTAAGGCGCATTAAATCAGTGTATAGTGCGCCCGAATGAATGAACCTGTCAAAAATCTGGCATCTGATATACATTGTATAGCATAAATGATGCACCTAATCTAGGCACATAGCATATCATAGCACAGCATATTTCATGCGCCTACTTTGGGCACATTCAAATATGTCGTGCCTGGCATATGCATCTAGTTTTTGTGTACTACTGTTCATTTATATAGAGAATCGGGCGTCAACAGGTATTTGGATCAAAATACACAAAAAAAAATGGCGCAGCCCTAATGGGACATGACTCCCAATGTGTTTTTCTTTATTTTCTTAATTTGTGTATCTGTGAACATGATGTGACTTGCCAAAAGACTCCAGTTTCGTCTAATCTGTCTAAAGGACATTCTCCCAGAAGCTTTGTCGCTTGTCAATATGCCTTTTAATGAATTCTACTCTTACTTTTTTATGATTTGCTTTCAGCAGTGGTTTCCTCCTTAGTCATCATCCATTAAGCCTACTTCCAAGACAGCGATGGATGGTGTGATCTGACACTGATGTACATTGACCTTGGAGGTCCCCTCTAATCTCTTTGGAAGTTATTCTGGGTTGTTTAGTTACCATTTATATTATTTGTAATCAATTTTCATTTTGCGGACACATCTAGAGAGTTTGGCTACAGTCTCAAAGACCTTAAACTTCTGAATAATGTGTGCAACTGTAGTTTGGAGATGGTCTGCTAGCCTTACCTTGAACATGTTTGTCTATAACTTTCTTTCTAATTTCCTGAGGCAACTCTCTCCATGTGTTACACAACATGATAACAACACAGCACAGTGACTACTTTTAACCCCTTAGATAGGCAGACTGATTAATAACAAGTTTTAAGACACCTATGATGCTAAGTACAGGACACACCTTAGTGTTACCAACATGTCAATATAGTCAAATTATATTCAACCTTTTCTAGTGGTACCATCATTGTTGTCCAGGCCTGTTTCATAACTTTATTTATTTAATGTATTCATTTATTTTGGTTGAATCACAGTTTGAAAACAATGTCTGATGTTTATTAGTTGATTTTCAGTAAATTTAAATGTATTACTACTTCAAACAATTTCAATCTATTTCAGTGATTGTTGTTCCTTTAACAGAAGGATACCGACAATTTTGTCTAGAGTTATATCAGTGTTCATATCTAGTCTGGCTCTAAAAAGGATTGTATGCTCTATAAGGCATAATCTATTAACAATTTCATAATAGATTGTTTTTAAACTGTAGAAAGGAACATAACAGCAACAGGAAACTCTATGTAGATGATGTCCTTGTGGGATTCAAAGAGGATTGTGTGTGCTGGTCCTATAATATTACTCCTAGAAATGTAGAGTGGTACCTTGGCTTGGCATATGTTCACTTTGTTGTAGATCCAACTTGGTATAAGTCCTGTTTGGACTCAAACAATTTTGTTTGGTATACAAAATTTGTTTGGAATAAGACTCAAGGTGGCCTGGACCTGGATAGTAGTGGAGGTGCTGTTTTCCCCTCATCTCCTGCTCCTGATTGCTTGGGGAATAGACCGTATGGTAACCTGCTCATTCCAAATATGCGACAGTGAGTGCTTTATACCTCTCTCACTTACCTTCTGGCAGACCCACCATCTTCCACCCGCTGCACAGTTACATTGATCTAGCTCTGCTAAAACCTAGTTACCTTGCAGCCGGCTCCAGCTCCTACACCCCGCTATTACAGCTTCATCCAGGTTGACGATGGAGAACAGGAGTAGTTTTGTGGATGATACTCAATAATCCTATTATTATTATTATAAGAACGTATTATTTTCCCTTAATTTCCTATGGGAAGAGGTTGTTTGGCATAAATCAAGTTTGATATAAGTCCAAGGATCTGGAACAGATTTATGACTTATAACAAGGTACAATTTTATTACTAAATCTGGTGGCTTTTACTATTACAGTTTTCTGAAGGTTTGTCCCTGCACAGACGGACTCTCAGCACCGATTGGCCAGTGTTAGACTGAACAGAGCCCCCCTCCCCCAGATGATTACACTCAGCTGACAAATTTAGTAATCCATTTCTAGTAAGAATAATAAAGGAACAGTACAACACAGCATTATAAGAGAAGATGCTTCAGAATTACATAGTTACATAGCTAGTTCAGTTGAAAAAAATACATATGTCAATCAAGTTCAACCAAGGGTGGGGGAAAAATTGTTATTAAACAGGGAACATAACTATTTACTGTACTTAGACAGATATATCAGAATTGACCACAGTTTCTCTTTGAAGCAAGGACCTCAATGATATATGGCAGAAGAGCCTCTGTGTTAACCAGGTTTTTTTTTTTTATTTCTTTAAAGTTAAATGTGCTACTCACTTTTTTGGATAGACAGACAGGCAGTTTTAATAATGTATACAAAACCCAATAATTCCCAATAGGAAATAATAGTAGCATGTTTTTGCTGGAGTACCAGCCACCAGTACATTCTTAATGTGTAGACTGTGTGAAAAACAAAATACTTTTTTTAAGTGCCCATGAATAGATATGTGCATGATTTTATTTTTTTGATGTTGGTGGTACTTAAGCAGAAGATTGTGATTGCAATTATCATCTTTTCACAGTGTACAGTAAATGTTGGTAATGGATTTATTGTAGTATATTGAGCTATCAACACATATTACTTATTTTCACCATTCAGTACGGTTTTCCAATTCATCTGAATTGTTTGTCTCTGATTTATGAATAAATTATCCACTTAAAAGAAACTCTTAGGTTGGCAATCATGAATATAACTTCAAGATGTGAGGCTTCCAAAGCCTAAATATTATAAAAGCATTGGGGAGTACAACTGGTAACCTACATGTTTCCTCTGCTGATATCACTAGCTAGTAATAGGACTATATTGTATACTATGTCTCAAGCCTAATCCCCAAATAATCCCAAAATAATAAATTCAATAACATATCCTAAAAACAAAAGGTGCATCATTTTAGGTCTAGTAGGTACAGCCAAGTAAGTAGGTTGAAGCACACTTGTATACAGATTCTTCCTATTTTTTGTTGTTTTATGTTTTTTCTTGTGTTTTAAGTTTTTAAATCAACCACAATTTCATCTGTGTTCCAGATTAGTTAAACAAAATACCACCTGCCCTAATATTTATATAATATATAAATGCAACACCACTTGTCCTAATTTATATATAGAATGCCTGCAATGTTGTTGGTACCTCCTATATCTCTAAGTACTTTCATCATATATGGAATTGTAATGTCATCGATCAGGCAGTGCTGTTGCTAATCCAACCAGAATAATCCATGGACATGACAACTGTTCTGGGATTTGTGAGGCTGTTACTTTAGTCCCTAGCGGCTGTTGCAATACATACAGTGTGCTCATGTACCGCCACCCAGCAACTTCAGCATCCACACACACAGCTAATGAGGGGTTCTACTCTTGTCCACTTCACTGCTCTACTTGACCATGGCTTCCTTCACTATGACTCAGGCCTCCTGCAGAGCTTTTTGCTGCTCCCCAGATCGATGCCTTTCCTCCGAACACTCACTGATTCTAGAGTGGGGACCTCTTCCAGCCTCTCCTGGATTTCCTCTGCTTTTAACAAATTGCAACTATATACAAAGACATGACTTTCTACTCTCCCCGATTGACAGCCAATAATATCTTCCACTCCTCATGGCTACTGTAACTCTGAGGGGCGCACTTCTCTGTCTCATGTCACTGTCTCCTCTCCTCTGACCTACTCTCAACTGACAACTGTAAATGTCACCAACTGTAGCTTCCTCCTCTGCACATGCTGCCCCCCCTTTTTGTCAGCCCAGCTCCACCATTTGAGCTTGCTGATTGGCTGCCCAGCTCCTCCTGACTCACAGTACACTACATACACAGGCCCAAACTGCCTGCCTGAACTATTAACTGTTCCCTTGCCATAACCAGGCCACCCTACTCCCTGGTTTTCCATGGCAACCCACTACTGTTAACAACCCAACACAAGTATAACCCCTTACACCCTCTTCTACAAAATGTTTACACAGAAAATTCTTTGGGCCTTGACAACAGTATAGCCCTGTCACTAGCTGGGTCTCCGCTCTTGAGTATGAAAGCCGATGTGTTCATTTCCCCATCAGCATGCTAGTTTTGATCTTTGCTTACACTATTGGTAGAGATGGGCGAATTGATTCTAACGAAGTGGAATTCGTTTAGAATTTCAGGAAAACTTCGGTTCTGAACGAAGTCGAAGTTTGGGGGACTTCGGGTGAACGAAGTGTGCTTTTGATTGATAAAATGGCTGCGAGCACATGGCGCTACATGGGGCAAAGCACTCTGGGAGGAAGAAGGGCATAGCCTGCATGACATGTGCAGAGATGAAGCCAATCAGAGACCGGCGGGATTCTGTGACGTCACCGCACTATATAAGTCCGGGCGCGACGCTGGGAGCTCATACCGCTCTCACTGTACTGATTAGGGAAGGTGCTGCCGCGGCTGATTGTTACTGAAGAACTGATTTTTATACAGCGATTTTTGTGGGGTGTCTCAGCTTGTCTCAGAGACTGCTTCTCTTAACGTTCTATTTCTGATTTTTTGGGGTATTGGATCTGAAATCCAGTGTGCGTCCACTGCAGCTGCATATACATTTAAATTTCCTACTGATCACAGCACCTTGAATATCAAGGGGAATCTAAGCCAATTCCTGTTGTATTCATTTAAAGAAACATCGTTTTTACAATACAAATACCACTTCTTTTTTTGTCTGCTCTATTCTTTGGCTCAATTTACATCCAGGGGTTAATTAAGCGTTTTTTAAATTCAGCGTAGTGACTCCATGAAACCGTCATTTTCAACGCCAAAATATAAACATTTTTCCTGTAGCATAATTCACAAGCGAAGGTTAATTACAATTTTATCTCTTGTTTTTGGCTTTAAAAAACACCGCATTGTAAACACGCTACAAAGCTAGTATTTGGGGGTGGCTCAATTCTTTGGCGCAATTTACATCCAGGGGTTAATTAAGCATTGTTTTTAGTCTGTGGTGATCCCAATGAACCGTCATTTCAACCCCAAAAAATATATACATTTTTCCTGTAGCTTAATTCACAAATAAGGTTTATTACAATTTTATCTCTTGTTGTGTGGCGTAAAAAACACGCATTGAACACGCTACAAAGCTAGTAGTTTGTGGTGGCTCAATTTTTTGGCGCAATTTACATCCAGGGGTTAATTAAGCGTTGTTTTTCAGCTGTGGTCATCCCAAGAAACCATCATTTTCAACGCCAAAATATATACATTTTTCCTGTGGGCATAATTCACAAGCAAAGGGTTAAGTAAAATTTTATCTTTGTTGTTTTGGCGTAAAAACACCGCATTGTAACACGATACAAAGCTACTAGTTTGTTTTTGGCTCAATTGTTTGGTGCAATTTACATCCAGGGGTTAATTAAGCGTTGTTTTTTCAGCTGTGGTGATCCCAATAAACCCGTAATTTTCAACGCCAAAATATATACATTTTTCCTGTAGCATAATACACAAGCAATGGTTAATTAAATTTTTATCTTTTGTTGTTTGCGAAAAAAAACACCGCATTGTTACACGCTACAAAAGCTACTATTTGTTTGCTCAATTGTTTTGGCACAATTTACATCCAGGGGTTAATTAATCTTTGTTTTTCAGCTGTGATGATCCCAAGAAACCGTCATTTTCAACGCCAAAATATATACATTTTTCCTGTAGCATAATTCACAAGCAAAGGTTAATTACAATTTTATCTCTTATTGTGTGGCGTAGAAAACACGCAATTGTAACACGCTACAAAGCTAGTAGTTTGTGGTTGCTCAATTCTTTTGCGCAATTTACATCCAGGGGTTAATTAAGCGTTGTTCTGCAGTTGTACTCAGAAAAGAAACTTTGGTTTTTTTACCACCACAGAAGAAATTCTGTAACATAATTCATATCCGAAGGTTAATTAAGCCTGTTTGTGCTTTTATATTCAGTAAAATACACAGAGTTTTTAAACGGCAATTTTTTTAAACGGTCAATTTTTCCTGCCCATTTGTGGAGCGCAATTTATATCCAAGGGTTACCAAGCATGTTACTGGGTTCATTTGGCGTCAAATACAGGGTGTGTATTTATCATATACAGATATCTTCATCAAATAGTGTCTGTACATTTTAGAACAAACAGTATGTCAGACAGAGAGGTGGCAGGCTCTTCACCTGCGAGTGGCAGAGGCACAAACATTCCAGGCCCAGGTCGCAGCACAGCAAGGGGATGTCGCAGCAGGGGTCACTCGGTGAGGCCAGAACTGCCGCTGTCATCTAGCGGCCGTGTGTTTTTTCAGCAACCCAAATTGTTCTTGATTGGTTGACTAGGTCATCCACTTCCTCCCAAGATGACATCTGACAACCCCAGCCAAGAGTCGGTGGGAACGTCAGACACAACCCTTAGTTGGCATGGCCCAGGAGCGGGTCAGCGGCCCTCACCTGTCCTCAACCCGCCTCTGTCCCATCCGGTTCCCTCAGCCATAGATCTACTAAAGGGTCTGGGCTCAGCGCCACTATATAGCGAGGATGAACAAATTTAAGGAGGGCATCAGCAGCTACTTGGCAGTGAAGAAATGGGGCTAATATCCCCTGCTTCTTGCAGTAGGTGGCAAAGTATAGATGTTGAGAGTGGCATGAGAGGTCATGTTGTGAGGAGTCAGCCTCTGCATAACAAGTCCGGTGATGAGGACAGCAGTGACGATTAAACACAAATAGATGATGATGTAGCCGACTGCACTTGGGAGCCGGGTGAGGCAAGGGCTTCATCATCGTCAGGAGAAGAGGGCGTCAGCTTGTGCGTCAGGCAGCGGCGCAGCCCGCAAGTGGTTGTGTGGCCGTGAGTCAACAGGGTAGCAGCAGTGTGAGGGCGGGAGCCAAGCGGCCACGGGGTAAAATACCCCTTCGCAGGTCCAAGAAAGTAGCGGCAACATTGGCTCAGCAAGGCAGCGGCGGTAGTATCCCCTCAGTGCGGAGCGTTGGCGGTAAAATCCGATACTCGGCGGGGTGGCAGTTCTTTGCTAAGACACCGGAGGAGCCCAATATGGGTATATGTAAATCTGTAAGCAGAAAGTGAAGCGTGGGCCCGGAGCTAACGTTGGCACCACGGCCCTGCGTCAACACATGCAGCTCACCATCCGGTGGCCTGGGAGAAACGTGGCTCAGATTGGTTTGGGCCATCCTGCCGCCGCAGCAACAGCAGCAGCAGAAGCCCCCTGGCATGCATGCCATTGCAGCCATCAAGGGTCCCCACCTCTGCAGGGGAGCTGTTTCTCTTTAACACCCCTCTCCCGGCCCCAGATGCCCTGCTCCTCGCTATCAGGGGCCCCAGCAGTGTTCAGTAGGCGATTGCAAAGGACAAAGTAGGGGTTCCCAACCATCCCTAAGGTCAGCAGCTGCCCGTGCTCCTGTCCAAGTTGTTGGTACGGCGTCCCCCTTTTTCCCAAATGGTGGACTCCACCTTAGAAACTAATGGCTTGGCCGACCGAATGGAGAGTTCCAAAGCCGTAATTTCTTTCCCAAAAAAGGCAGTACCACACTTCATAAATATGTAAACGAAGGTGGGCCCCCTTGATTTATGGGTTGTTCCAAAGGTGCACGCACGCGGACATCTAGAGCTGAACTACGGTCAGGGCCAGTACATGTCCTTTAGGGCCCCTGGGTGAATGTGTTCCAGCCCAGGCACACCAAAAATTGGCAGGAACGCCGTTTTCCCCTCCACTTTGCCCAAATCGGTTCCCTGTGCCAATGTCCCCCTCCCCCCTCCAAAACCACTCACCTCCCAAGTACTGCTCCTCATACCAATTGTAGGGCACAGCGGGTCATGCAGTTTACCCGCTTCCCTGGGCAAACAAAGTCACACAGAGGAGAACTGCTCCGCATCATGCAGCAAGAAATTGATGTGTGGCTTTCAACCGCGCCCGCAAATCGGAACCATGGTGACTACAATGGGAGGAACATGGTGTCCGCGCTGCCCTGAGGGGGGAAATGGCCATGCCCCCCCAGGGCCACTTTTTTTAATCTGGTTGTGAAATTTTTCCTGAAGTCTTCCAATGACTTCGAACTTTCTGAAAATGGCCCGGGAAACTGTGCATGCACTTTACCTTCGTACAAAGCCAAACACCCTCAACGAGTTCAGCGACAAAAAACCCCCCTCCCCCAACACACTTTGATTTTCGATTTTTTTCCCCCCGCGGGAATTCCAGCCTCCACTTTTTGGACCGACTGTATTAACGATTTTTTGATGATCCAGGCAAAGAATACTCCCCTGTTTAACTGTGATTCAGCCGTGGCAGTCAACGTGACATTTTCCCTTTTTTTGGGGCCATTGAGGAGGCATTTTATTTTCAATCGCCGGGCTAGGGGATGAATAACTCATTCCATGCTTCATGTCCGGGAAACAATGCGAAAAATCTGTCGGGGGGGAATGGAGACGTCGACAATCTCATGGCCACGAGTCCGGTGGGAAAAGAAAGGGAGGAAAGGAGGACATTGGAGCAAAAGCATTGTCTGGTGAAATGATAATTTTCTCCCCAGGTGACAAAAAGGGAGGACGGAGCACTGGAGGAGTAGTGGAGTGAGAAGACGAGGCAGATGACCCGCAAGCACCCGTGGCAGTATCATGAGATGGAGCAGGGAACCCCTCGGAGTCCTTTTCAGATGGCCCGCAGCGCTGATTTGCCTGGCTGTGACAGCCCCAAAATTCACATCCGCAGGGATGACTTTGGGTCTCCCCCCCCCTATTGGACCCTCGTACTGGTCCAAAAAGGGAGCCTTTTTTCCCACTATTGAGAGGAGGACAAACCAAATACATAGGGAAATCCTCCGTAGTCAGTTGGGCCCTCCCATTTTGCGGCATTGTCCCTCCTCTGACAGGGGCTACCGGGGGGGTTTTTCACGCTCAGTACTACTCCCCGGCTGCCGGGAAAGGTGGGGGGGTAGCAGTACCACTCCATCAGCAGCAACCAAGTCTGGAGTCACTAATGAGCAGCTTTTCCTTTTACCCGCCTAGTGAGGGGGCTCGCCGCAGCAGCAGCACAGGATGGGGGAGACCCTAACCAACAGGGGTGGCCTACTTAAAGCACTCTGCCCACCCATTAGAAATCCCTGGACTACTGGGCACCAAACGGATGTGGCCACAAATTGCCGATTTTTTCAGTGGAGAACTGTCCTCCCGGCCAGAGAGGGCTCAGAGCGGGTGTTCATGCGGGGGGGGGCCCCGTTTCCCCCAAGGGGAAAACCCCCTTCCACGGGGGAAATGTGGAACGACTGACCTTTGTCAGATAATCAGGGGTGGAACGGCCAGGGTTTCCCCCACACCCAAAGCCTTAGGCTAGACTACATCAGCCAGGACGCCTCACCCAAACTTTGGAAAGAGTCTGGGGCAAACACCTCCTCGCCACTATTCTAATGCCGCCACCTGCCGATGCCACACTTATACAGTTTCCCATTCCCCCAACCCCTTTACCGGACGGTATTGCCACCCACCCCACTCTTTCATTTCCATTTGACCTCTGCGCTGCTCTGGGTCTGCCATGACCTATAAAAATGTGTCATTTTTCCATCTGGGCCTACCCTGTTTTTGCCACCTCCAGAATGTCATTGGCCACTGTCTGACCCATGCTGTTCTGTGGCTGCTGCTGTGACCTACAACCTTCATTGTGCCCCTTCTGACCCCAGGTGCTGGGCTGTGCCGTGCCTACACCTGTTCTTGTGCCCTTTGACCTCATGCTTCCTTGGCTGCTGCCGTGACACACACTGTTTGTGCCACTGTCTGACCCCCAGCGGCTGTGGCTGCTGCCGTGACCTACCACTTATTGTGCCACTTTGACCCCATCTGCTCTTTTGGGTGTGCCGTGACCTAAACACTGTGTCTTGTCCTGTCTACTCACGCTGCTGTGGCGCTGCCTGACCTACACACTGTGTCATTTTTGCCACTGTCTGACCCATGCTGCGCTGTGGGGTGCTGCCGTGACCTACACATTTGTCATTGTGCCACGTCTGACCTCTGCTGCTGCTGTGGCTGCTGCCGGACTACACACTTCATTGTGCCACTTTCTAACCTCTTTTTTGTGTTTTTGGCTGCTCCGTGACCTAAAAACTGTGTCATTTTGCCACTGTCGCCTCATGCTGTGTGTGGGCTTTCCGTGACCTACACACTGTGTCATTGCCCACTCTGTGGCCTACTCCTGTTTTTTCCACCCCAGAATGTCATTGTGCCACGTCTGACCTCATATTCGCTGTGGTGCTTGCCGGACCTACACCCCTGTGTCATTGTGCCACTGTTGACCTCAGTGTGCTTTGGGTCTCCGTGCCCACACCCCGTCTTTTTGCCACTTCTGACCCCATGCTGCTGTTTTGGCTGTGCCGTGACCTAACACTGTGTCTTGTGCCCCGTCCCGACCTCATCTGCTGCCTGGTGTTGCCGTACCACACACTCTTCATTGTGCCACTGTCTACCTCATGCTGCTGCCTGGCTGCTGCCCGTACCTACACACGTGTCATTGTCCCACGTCTGACCTCATGCTGCTGTTGGTGCTGCCCTGACCTACACACTGTCATTGTGCCCCTGTTACCTCAGCTTGCTGCTGTGGCGTTTCCGTGACCTACACACTCTGTCTTGGGCCACTGTCGGGCCCCCTTCCTGTGGCGTGCCGTGACCTACCACGTGTCTTTTCCCCGCTGCCTAGCTGCTGCTGTACTGCTGCCCTGACCCCAAACACGTGTCATTTTGCCACGTCTGACCTCATTTCCCGCTGTGGGCCCGCCGTGACCTACACACTGTCATTGGGGCCATGTCTGACCTCATCTGGTTTTGGCTGCTGCCGTACCACACACTTTCATTTTCCCTGTGGGAAACCCCAGCTTTCTCTGTGGCTGCCGTGACCTAACACTGTTTCTTGTGCCACTGTCTGACCCTCTGTGCTTAGCTCTGCCGTACCTACACCTGGTCTTGTGCCACTGTTGACCTCATGCTCTCTTGGCCTGCCTGACCTAACCTGTCATTGGGTGCCACTGTTGACCTCATGCTGCTGCTGTGGCTGCTGCCGTGACCTACACACTGTGTAATTGTGCCACTGTCTGACCTCATGCTGCTGCTGTGGCTTCAGCCGTGACCTACATACAGTGTCATTGAGCCACAATATGACCTCATGCTGCTACTGTGGCTGCTGCCGTGACCTAGACACTGTGTCATTGTGCCACTCTGTGGCCTACTCCTGTTTTTGCCACCTCCAGAATTGCACTCTGTCACTGATGTTGCCACCTGAGCCCTCAGCTTGTTTTTTTCCAGCTGTCGCTCGCATGACTTTATCAGGCTACATTCCCCCTTCAGTTTTTTGGTCAGTTTTGCCCTCTTAAGTGCCCAGGGAATTTTATAGTGCAGCGATTCTAAGAGCAGTGGCAGTCATCTGCGTGTCATACTAAAACACCACATTGTATGAAGACCAAACCAAGCTCCCTCTGCATATTTAAGCATGGCACAACGTTCTACAGCACCCTGCAGGCTCTGTGCAGCCTTAAAATAGATGTTTTTTAACGTGATTCGTGGCGAAGTAATTCGGAACAAAGTTTTTTTTTGCCGAGAAATTCGACGAAGTGAACGAAACGAATTTCGGGAAATTCGCCCATCTCTAACTATTGGGCATTATGCTGCTGGATGAGTTCTCCTTAGTCCCCCTAGAGCATGCTTGCTGTTCCTTACAGCGTTAAAGGAAACGCTTCTCCAGTTTGCTCCTTTATTTGCTTCTTCCGCCTTTAAAGTGACACTTCTGATTTCTCAATTGCCTTTCTCTATTGTGTTTTTTTGGGGTTTTGACCTGGCTTTCCACTTAACTAATCTCCTTGTTTGCCACCTATCATAAACATTGCCTGAGCTACACTACAAGTGAACTCCGCCTGCCCTGATCCATTGCCTGACCAACCAGAATTACTGCCTGTATACCAGCACATAAGCTGTTAATAAGAGAGGATGAGCTGAAGTTAGCAACCTGGGCGTTACATGTAGCAAAGTCCAAATACCTTTGCCTGGGTGTTCACATGGAGTATTTTGGGACATATTTTTGCACACATTTCAGGCATTATTTTGGCAAAATATGTGCTGAGATACAACCCAAAAATTTACAATACAGTTGTCCTAGACATCAATATAAAATAAGCGGTGTCAATCACAAGTTTCATATTTTGCATTTCTAATTTGCCGCTCAATAAAAATTCCCAACACTAAAATTGTATTTATGTTGGTTATTTTGCATCCCCAAAAAAAGTAAATAAAAAGTGTTTAAAAAGTTGAAACCTTATGACAAATTTGAAAGCTTACTGGGATTGTAATGACTTGCAAAATACAGACAACATGTAATTTTTACCAAACAGTGAACTTCTTAAAAACAAAATCCATGCAAAAGTGTCCCAACTGTGCCTATTTAATGTTTTACCTCACAAAGAACTTTTTGGGGGTGTCCAGCATTTTATACGGTACAGATCATGATACCAATCAAAGGTACATCTTGTCCTGCAAAAAAAAAAAAAAAAACTCTAATAGGTGGAAGATGGAAGAGTAATAAAAGTTACAGTTCTTGGAAAGCGGAGAGGAAAAAACGAACGTAACGAAAAAAAATTGTTGTGGGGTTAAGAGAAGCAGTTGTAATTATGTATAAGAAGATGTTGAGAGAATCTTCTCAGAATTTCAGCCATTCTGTCTTTTCATTGAGCCTCCCTGACTTGAAGATGTATTCAATCCATTTTAAATGACAGTGTAAATATTAAGTAGCATTTTTTCTTCATGCCACTCTGCTCCAGTAAAATGCCTGTCAAGGCCATAAATCTTAAAAGCTATTTAAAAATAAAATTGCAGTTTCAGCGCCAAATCAATAACTGCACATACCAAAAACAACTCCATCTATTATTCCTATCTGATTAAACAGGGGTTTTTGCTTAGCAAATTTGTCCCATTATTTTTGGACAATGCAATAATGTACATTAAATAGGTTAAGGTTGCTTGCCATGAAGTGAGACCTGACAGATAACATGTTTAGCAGTAAATCCACTATGATTTAACAAGCTTTTATGTCATACTCAATACTTAAGAAAGTCTAGGACACATAAATTGAGATATTACTACACTACCCTGAGGATGAACAGTAAATGAGTACTGAAATTCATTTTAATAATGCATTGCTACAATTGTCACAATACCACCACTGACTTCAAGCAACTGGCCAAACACAACACCAAATAACGATCTCGTGAAAACTCGCTGGGCATGTGATTATACATTTTTTTTGGAAAATAACCCCTGATTTGTCTTTGTGTTCCTAATATTATGTAAGGAACATGACTGCTTACTCTAAGAGCTGCATCGCTTCAATGTAATAAGTCTTATGTTGCCAGTCTCCAAATGTGCAGTTATTTTTTCAGTCAACTACTGACCCATGAGATGGGACTACAGCATTTTAGTGTATATGGCATAATGTATTACTATCTACAAGCAATTCAGCTTAATGGGGTATTACGGTGTTTGGACAAAAAAGGGGCCACAGAGCCATTTCATACAGAACAGCAGTATAACACTAATCCTACATCCAAAAGGTGTATAATTGACATTTTTTCACACTACTGCTCCCTAATTGCGCCTCCTCATCACAGTAAGGCCATGTTCCCACGGCTTATTTCGCCACGGATTGGAGTCGTACTGCGCACCGGATTTGCGCTTCAGTACGGCTCCAATCCGCCCCTGTCATTACAGTAATCCACAGTTCTCATAGAGAACTGTGGATTCCGTCGCTCCTCCCCGCTCGGGAAATCCGCCGCGGAGGGAGAAAGTGACAAGTTCATTATTTACGGCGCGTACATGCCGTAAATAATGCATTGTCTATGGGGCCGGCGAGTAGCTCCCCCGCCTCCGGCGAAATCCGTCCCGCAATTACGGCTTGAATAAGCCGTGTGAACACGGCCTAAGAGTAGGTTTGGCTTCAGAAGAAGCTTATGTGGTAATTCCCATCATGCACTCTATTCCAGACTGCTTTCCTCCCCTATGTTCCCTGGGCTGCTGAAGAATAAGGGCGACATGTATGAATTTGAATGCGTATTTTTTTTTATTTGGCGCCGACACTCCAGATTTTTGCCGCATTACATAGAGCTTAATGCGCCAAACTTTGTATGGGCATAGAGTGTAATGAGCCAAACTTTGAGAAAAGTTTGGCGCACTAAGCTATATGTAATGCGCCAAAAATCTGGAGTGTCGGCGCCAAGTAAAAAAAAATACGCATTCAAATTCATACATGTCGCCCTAAGTCTCCATCTGTCTTATACTGTGTTCTGCATTTGCTGAGCCCCTAACATTAGTTCCTAGTTACATACCCTACCAGCCCCAGCTTCTTTATAAACATATAACTCCGCATGCCTGACCAGAAAGCTGAAACTGAACTACAGGCCATGTCCTTTTGCAACAAGCTATACACATCAGATTTGCAGCTAATAATTGATGAGTAATTATCAGGACCAGTATGATGGGTAGGCAACAGCCTAGGGTGCCACTTCATTCCAGGTAGGTATGCATTGAGCTGAATTTCCCATTGGAGGAGCACTATATGCCTTACTTTCCTAGGGCACCAGAGTAACATGTCCCACTCTTGGTGATTATGTGGGAAACTACTGAAAAAATGTAATTACTATATATTAAAGACTTTTACTTTGTACCATACACTTTTAATAGGAGTCAAGTTTTGTTGACCAGAATACCCCTTTAAGAAATTACTTTAGTCTAGAATTTATTTTGCATCATCTTAAAAAAATCCTAGCTAATGGACACCCAGTGAAGGGACTGGCAGAGAGAAGTAACCGGGAAGGTTGTTGCAGTTGTGAAGGTGATATATGATGAAGCCACATACAAGTATTTTGGTTGGTTTCCGGTTGAGTAAAGAACAGATTTAAGAAATGTTTTTGAGGTGAACAGAGCAAGAGGTGAATTTGTGGCCTTAAGCATATATTTAAAAATTACATATCCACTATCTTGGCATCACTTTTTTCTGATATAGAGCTCAAGATACACTGTATAGACATAAGGTTAGATGTTAAACTAATAAATATTTTCAGACATCGATGGAGGTAGTCTGGAACCTTCCTGCGTACTTTGTGTATATCATTTAGTGTATCATTTAGTTCAGAATATCAAATGGAATGGTTTAAGCTCACAGGCTCATTGTACCAGCTGCTATAAGCCAGGAGTTTATCACTTACAGAGGTGTTCCCATGTCACCGTTGGATAATATATATCAAAGTGTGATACATGTAGCTCTCATCTATCACACATCTATATCTCAGGAATGGTCCCTGAGATATGTCCATTCAGAACAGAGAGTCAGTGATTTCCCACAGTTCTACATTCTGTTTTATTGGTGTTCTGAGTACAGGTTAGCAGAAAAGTGCAAATTCCAAATGAAAACATTCATATATAATATGCCACCATATATACATAAGCGAAGAGCACACAATAATCACGGTCTTCCCTTTAACTTACCCTAGGCTAATACCTAAAAAAGGACAGAGTATTCGTCCCAACAGGGATGGCCCCATCCACCAGTGGCTCACTCTATTATAGCACTACTTCTAAACAACAACAAGCAATAATGAGGAATATTCAAAATAGTATACTTAGCTACTCATTCCCAATTCTTTAGATATGTAAAATGCCACTGGGTCCCATGTACGTATACTCTGTCCTTTTTTAGGTATTAGTCTAGGGTAAGTGAAAGGGAAGACTGTGATTATTGTGTGGTCTTCGCTTATGTATAAATGGTGGCATATTATATATGAATGTTTTCATTTAGAATTTGCACTTTTCATAATAGCATATCATAATTTTGCAGTTTGTATTTTTCATTATGGTATAATTAATGTTTTTTGCATATGAGGAATATTATGAACTTCATTTGATTTGATGGGAACACTGCGTTATGATTACTTGGTATCTTTTTGATAATGGATGTATAATAGATAATAGTTTAGATTTTAATGAGTTTAAGTAAAAATTATATTTTAGGAGTAAAGCCTTTTTGTTTTTTCTGTGATTTTTTATTTATAGGGCTGTTGTTTCTAACCACTGGAAGTGGTATCTGTAATTTTTTTGTACCTGGAACTCCCACAGAGCAAAATGAAGAGTAGTACAATAGCGCAACCTGCTCTCCATTCTGATCAGAAGCTTTTGGTGTCTGTGCCTGAAATAGATATGGGTCCCAGTATCATATCAATATGTCATCAAAGTGTGAGAGGGGTACAGACCTTTAACTTTATATTTATATATATATATTTATATATATATATATATATTTATATATATATATATATATATACAGGGGATTTGAATATCTGCATCAGTAAAATGGAGTTCCAGCCAATGTAAGATAATAACACATTATGAAGCACAGGTTTTTGGTATACTTGTATTAAAAGAAGAATATTCACTTAAGAGTGTGCCTAAAAGTATGGCATTATTTTAATCCCCTGCCAACATATGATGTAACTATATGTCATCAGTAAGGGTATATGAAGCAGGCTCACAGATTTTTCTTATTCATACTTCTACTCCTTGAACTGTAAGAAGTATTTGATTCGCTGTCCTGGACCTACCTTTTCCTTATTCTCCCTCATTTGTTTTCCCTAAGGCATTTCATCAATACATTTAAGCATTATATAACACTTATAAGGCCTTTGTTTGCTATGACAAATTTCCCATTTGCTATGGCATCCAACACGGTTACCTCTTGTCCTCTCTATTGTGCATTTAGTCCTTTAACCATTGGGCCCTTAGCTTGCCAAAAAATCAATAACTTTAATATTCACACCATTGACATCAACTTGGTTACTAACACTTATTTTTGAACAATGTCTTACTTACATTTACTTCCTCTGTTTTTTTGTACCTCATTCACTTGTTGTATCACCTGTTTAGTAGTATTGTAAAACTTAGTAGTCAATCCGGCCAAATTTTAAGTATTTGCTCCTCCCTAATATAATGAGTAATAACCTGCCCTTCCATTCACCTCACCCTCCTCCACTACCACATATTTCAGGGTCTTCCTTTTGACCTCCTAGTTCACCCTCTTCTCTGTTACCCTCTATTTAACTTTACTTGCCTTAGAAAGTGTCTAAATGAAAGAAGCAAATACCTCATTAAATGGCTTCTCTGTTTTTCTTTACCATACTACTTCAGTTTGCTCTGAATCCCTGTACCTTGATACTACCATAAATTCGCACAATGCATGGTGATGCAGTATATCTGGAATGACTCTAGTGCTGGAACTTTAAAAAACAGTGCTATATCTTTCTAAGCGTAAAAGGGGCCTTGGAGAATGGAAAATTACTAAACACTCTTATACAACCTAACCTGCCCCCATGGTGAAATACCATACATTCACTGAAGCTCCAATATGATCTACTCCATAAGATCCAAATGCAACACAATTACCCTCCAAAATGTCTTCTGTGGACTCTTCCAGCCTCCAGTACACATATCACTAACTCTATTAGTTATGGGACAATAACAAATGCTCTTCTCCTATCCATTATGCTCATTTTGGCTCCACCCTCTTTCCATGGCCCACAGTTCCTCTCAGCCTTTTAAGGTATGGTGTTTAAAAAGTCCTTCTCTTGTCCACCACTTTCTCTCCCTTAATGGCAGTAACCCTATTAAAAGTCAATAGACTGGGCTCTGGTGGGTTCAAATGGATCTGGAAGAATCAGGGGAAAAGGGGGTTAATGGATTGACAAACTGATGGAACTGTCAAGTTCGGTGGAGGAAGCCTGATAATATGGGGTTGTTTCATAGCCAAAGGCACTGGATATTTTACCAGGATCGATGGAGGTCTCAATGCTGAGCTATATGTGAGTATCCCATGAGATGAGTTACTTCATATACTCGAGTACTATGGGTATGAAAAGGACGACATAGTGTTCCAGCAGGACAATGACCCGTACCATATGTCAAGATTGGCAAACAAATGGTTTAATGACAATGAAGAAGAGTTGTTGGATTGGCCTCTACAGTCCCCAGACCTCAACCCTATCAAACACATGTGGACAGAGTTGTAGAAAAAGCTGTATTCATATGGAAGTGAGTCGACCAGTCTGCACCAACATTGGGAACGTGTAGAAGACCTGGGATCAGATTTTATTGAGACATGCTTGAATCTGATGGAGAGCCCATAAGGATTCAGGCAGTGCTGAAAGCCAAAGGTCGATTTACAAAATACTAGCAAAATAATAAAATTTTAACTTCAGATTTTTAGGAGCAAAACAGTAACAATGCAGTTACATGACAAGAATCTGCAGAACTAAGCAGATGCTAAATAGTTGCAAGTTATCACCGCCTGGTGTTAGTGGCTAACTGCAGCTAACAGCCAGCGGTTACAGCACCATTTCTCACTGTGATTGGGACCCCCAGAGCGAAATTGCAGGCTTCCGATCACTGAACATGACAGCTGGAAGCCTTGTGAAGGCTTCCATCGCTACCATCTTTTCAATTGCCCCACTTCTGGCCCCAGGCAGGAAGGTGGGAAACTGCCATCCTGGTACACCCTAATGCATTGTATACACAATGCATTATGCTGAAGAAAAGATCGCACTCCCTAGTGGTGAAGCGTCCTAGGGAGACTCAAAGTTAAAGTAGAAAAAAAAAAGAATGTTTTAAAGTGTAAAAAAAAATTAAAAAGTAAAAGTTCAACTCACCCCCCTTTGCCTTTTTTTAAAAAATAATAAAAAATTTACCTATTTGGTATAAAGCATCCAAAAAAGTTGTTATTAAATTATGCTGATTTATCCCGTACACTGAACACCGTAGAGAAAAAAAAATTCCAAAGGCCAAAATTTGTTTTTTTTTGGTCATTTCCCATCCGATAAAAAACGGGAATAAAAGTGTTTAAAAAAGTGCAGTTTCTAAATGCTAGCAAAAAAAAATAAATTAGCCCAAAAAATTTTCCCTCACTGAATCCGTAGGTGTAGTTTTAAAAGTTATTGGTCGACAAAATGGGGCGCGGTGCAAATTTCAATATAAAAAAATGTTGGAATTTTTTTTTACGTCCCAAAAACATCCGGAAACCCCTAATGTTTGGTATTGGCGGATGTGTATTAACCTGTAGAATACAGGTAACATATCATATTTACCAAAGAATGAACGCTGTAAAAAAATCTCCGGCAAACATAGCGTGAGTATGTTTTTTTCACATTTTGCCCCACTTAGAATTTTTTTTTGCTTTTCCCCCAGAGTTGCTATGGTAATTGAATAAAACCCATTGGAAAGTAATCTTGCCCCGAAAATAAAGCCTATATGTTTGTAGGGGAAAATAAAAAAAGTTATGGCTTTCAGAAGTCAAGGGGGAAAAAAATTGGCCAATATTATTATGACCGTCGTCAGGAAGGGGTTAGTTTTTTATGAGATGCTAAGATGATTGTCTAAAAAAATGAGGTACCTAATGTTCAAAGCTGTAGTGGATGGTGGATTGGAGTCTGAAAAAAAAAGTTCAAAAACATTGCTACCCTTTTGCTTTGCACTGTATGAGTACTGCCAGCATCGCTGCAGCGGTTACAAGGGTGGGAGATTCATCAAAAATAGATTGTCGCTTAAAAAATAAATCTCTCTCTCCAGTTTTTTTCAGGGAATATGATGACTTTACTTTTTATACTTTGTTCATCACTTTGTTACATTTAATATACAGTCAGTGATAAAGTTTACATGTACAACTGTAAAATTGCAGCCCTTTGTCTGCTTTGCCAAAAGGTATATATTTTATATATATTTTATATTTATATATATATATATATATTTTTATATAATTATATTATATAATATAATTTTTTTATATTATATTATATATTTTGATTTCATTTCCTGATTGGACCCTTTGGGGCCGTGTTTTTTAAAATATGGATGACCCCGAGCTTGTTTCGGAGGTAGCTCCTTGAAAAGCTTGAAAAATCTATTAGGCTCTTATTACTCATACATAGTTATACTTGTTTATAAAATGCATTTTCACATTAAATACTAACATAATATCTGATTTGAAACAATAGACTCAGCATCATCTAACTATCGATATCAGGTTTATACTATTACAAATATGCAACAAATCGGATTAGTTACTCCTATTATCTGACAACTTAGTCAACATCTGCATGGGTAAGTCAGTCTTCTCAGTGAATCTATTGTTTTTAATCTGATATTTTATCCACATTGAAAGGGAAAAGGCATTTTATAAATATGTATGACCATGTGATAAGATATATAAGAGGTATATAAGATGCCTATTGATGATTATTCACACACTTGACAAAGGAGGTGTGCCCTGAAATGTGGGCCCTGATTGTTTCCCAAAGTTGTGAGCACATGCCAATAGGGGTTCCAACTTGTTGAAAAAATGAAAAAATGAATATTTTAAAAAACCTTTATGGACTAAGAAGGGACAAGGAACTGCAATGTACTGTATAAATCCACGGTTGTACAGTAATGAAGCTTCATTATGTGAGAGCGTTCGCAAACTATCTTTATAAGTTGTGCGATTTGGCATTATCATGCCGATACCGATATCGATAGGATAACAGATTATGCCGATGCCCATTAAGTCATGGGGAGGAAAAACATTTTTTTCTTACACCAAACAGGGCTGGAGAATCTGGAATTAACATCCAAACAAGAACTGGATACGTGTACTTTGGCAAGACAATTAGGCAAAAAGAGTCACAGAAAACCCCTGAAGACTATTTACTTTCCTGTTCTTGCCCACAGATGCCCCCTAAAACTGCATGCCCCAAAATTAAAAGTGCCAGAAGGAAGTATTTTTAAAAACCATATTTAGTTAAACTGCACTTTGACTATTGTTGGAAGCGCATGACCCTTAAACCTGTCTGCCCCACAGTTTAAAAAGTCCCGGAAAAAAGGAGTTTTGAACCAAATTTTTTTTTTTAACGGGCATTGCCTCCCTGCCCTGGCCCGCAGCATGCCCCCTTAAACCTGTCTGACCCACTATTAAAAAATGTGGAAAAATTTTGTCTGTAAATGTTACATGTAGGATGGGCGATCAATCTACGAAGGGGAATTGTTTGGGTTTTTAGGAAAACTTCGGTTTGAAAAACAAAGTGAATTTGGGGAAATTGAGTGAACAAAAGTGTGTTTGTTTTATAAAATGGCTGGAGACACGGGTTACATGGGGAAAATAATTTGGGAGGAAGAAGGGCTAGCCTACATGACTTGGCAGAGAGGAAGCCAATCAGGCCGGCGGGATTTGTGCCGTCACCGCACTTATAAGTTGGGCGACGTGGGGTCTAGTCTCACTGTAGATTGGGGAAGGTGTGCCGCAGTGTTTTTGATGGATAAAGAATCATTTTTTCAGGATTTTTGGGGGGTGTTCGGGTTGTCTCGGGAAGGTTCCTTACGTTCTTTTTTGATTTTTGGGGTTTTGGATTGAAGCCCAGTTGCGTCCAGTGCAGCTGCATAAAAATTTTTTTAATGCTTTTTGCTACAGCATTTTGAATTCCAGGGTGATCAAGCTTGGGTTTGTTGTTTATTTAAAGAAACAGCGTTTTTACCCTACAAATACCACTTCTTTTTGGTGCTAAATTATTTTGGCAATTTACATCAGGGGTTGATTTAAAGGTTTTTCGGCTGCTGTGGTGATAAAAGAAAATGTCTTTTTTTACGGCAAAAAAAAAATTTTCCTTGCATAATTATAAATGAAGGTTAATTACGTTTTCCTCTTTTGTGTAGCGTAAAATACACGCCCTTGAACATGCTTTAAAATGTAGTTTTGGTTGCTCAATTTTTTGCGCAAATTTACATCCAGGGTTAATTAAGCGTTGTTTGCTGTGTGGTGATAAAAGAAAACCCTTCATTTCATGCCCAAAAAAAACATTTTTCCTGTAGTTAATTCACAGCGAAGGTTAAATTACAAGTTTTTCCCCGTTGTGTAGCGTAAAAAAAACACGATTGTAAAACGCTACAAAACTAGTGTTTTTTTGGTGTCAATTTTTTTTGGGCAAATTTTTTAATCCCGGGGTTAATTAAGCATTTTTCTGCTGTTGTGGGACTAAAAAAAACCCCCCTTATTCAAAGCCAAAAAAGACATTTTTCCTGTAGCCTTTAAATTTTAATGAGGATAATTACAGTTTTCCTCTTGTTTTGTTACGTAAAATGCAGCCTTGTAACAGTTACAAAGTCGTAGTTTTTTGGTTGCTCAATTTTTTGGCAATTTAATCCAGGGGTTAATTAATTTTGTTCTGCTGTTGTGGTGACTAAAGAAACCACCTTTTTCCCCCCCAAAAAAGCAATTTTTGCTTTTTAGTAATTTCATATCCCCAAATTAATTAAACCTGTTTGTGCTTTTATTTCAGTAAAATAAAAGTGTTTTTAAAAGACAATACAAGTCAATTTTTATGGCCCTTTGTGGAGCGCAATTTATATTTAAGGGTTACCAAGCTGTGACGGGTTCTTTGGAGTCAAATACAGGGTGTGTATTTATATATACAGATATCTTCATCAAAAGTGTCTGTAATTTTAAAAAACATTTTTTAGAAGAAGGGGGCAGCTTTCACCTGTGAGTGGCGTGGCAAAAACATTCCTGGGCAGGCCCGGACAGCACAGCAAGGGGACATCGCGCAGGGGCACTCGGGGAGGCAAATTTCGTGTAAACTAGCGGCTGTGTGTGATAGCACCCAAGGGTCTTGATTGGTTGACTAGGTATCCCCTTCCTCCCCGATGCATTGACAACCCCAGCCAAGAGTCGGTGGGGACTCAGACCCAAACCCCTTTGTTGGCATGGCCCGGGGAGGGGTCGGGGCCCCCCAGCTGTCCTTTAAAACCCCCTCTGTCCCATCCCGGTTTCCCCCGCCGAGATTTTATGTGGTCTGGGTCGGCCCTATTAGCGAGGGGTGAACAATTTGAGGAGGGAGTCAGCGTGTTGGCAGCAAAGAAATGGGGCCAATATCCCCTGCTTCTTGCAGTAGGCGGCAAAGTATAGTGGCTGCCACTCTCCACATACTTTGCAGTTGGCGGCAAAGTATGTGGAGAGTGCCATGGGAGGTCATGTTGTGAGGGTCAGCCCCTGAATACCAAGCGGTGTGAGGACAGCAGTGCGATGAAACACAAATTGAGATGATGTAGCCGCGATTGGGGCCCGGGTGAAGCAAGGGCTTAAACATGTAGGGGAAGAGGGCGTCAGTTGCGCGTTTACAGCGGCAGCCCGCAAGTGGGTTGGTGGGTGAGTCGCAGGGGCAGCAGTGTGAGGGCAGGGGGCAAGCGGCCCTGGGTAGAAAACCCGCTTCGCAGGTCAAGAAAGTGCAGCACAGGGGTCAGCGGGGCGGCGGGAGTAGTCATCAGTGGAGAGCGTTAGTGGTAAAAATCAGTACTCGGGGTGTGGGGGTTTCTTTGCTAAGGCACCAGAGGAGCCGGGAAAATGGGTATTGTAGATCTGTGGGCAGAAAGTGAAACGTGGCCAGGGAGCTACGTTGGGCACCCGGCCCTGCGTCAACAATGCAGCGTCAATCCCGGGGCCTTGGAGAAAGTGGCTCAGATGTGGGGGCCCTCCCGCCGCCGCGCAGCGGCCAGGGACACATGCCATTGCGCCAGTCAAGGCTCCCCCCCCTTACAGAGGGAGTGTATCTCTTTGCCCTCATCTCCCCGGGCAAGCTCCCCGCTCCCCGTACATGGGCCAGCGTCGTTCAGCGAGGCGATTTTTTACAACAGTAGGTCAAAAATTCCCAGGTTTCAGAACTGACCCTGCTCCGTCCAAGTTGTGGTATGGTCCCCCCTTTAAAAAAGGTGGACCTTTACGTTCAGAGAACTAAAGGGTTTGCGAGCCGAGTGTAGAGTTCCCCAAACCGTAATAATTTTCCCAAAAAAGGCAGTACCGACTTATAAATAGAAACAGAAGGTGGGCCGCCCTTTAGCTTATGGTTTTCACGGCAGGTGGGGCGCTGGAGTGAACTCGGTCAGGGCCAGAACATGTCCCATTTCCGCCATGGGTGAATGTGTTCCCGCTAGGCCACCAACAACTTGGACAGGAGATGCCCCTTTCTCCTCCCGTTGTTTAAAAAGGGCCTGCGCCAATGTCGCCCCCTCCCCACACCCCCACCATCTAGTCCCCAAGTACTGCTCCCTCATTACTAATGTGTAGGCCCCCAGCGGGGTTTTGCGTTTACACCCGGTTGCCCCGGCGAACGAAGTACACAGGGGGGAATGCTCCCCGTCATGCAGCAAGAAATCGATGTAGGCTTTCCGCGCCAACTGCAAATCGGAACCATGGTGACGGCAATGGGGAAAATGGTGTCCCCGTCACGAGGGGGATGGTCCCTGCGCCCCGCATGGACATGTGTTCAATTGGTTTTGAAAAAGTTCTGAAGTTTCCCGTCTTCAGAAGATTTCTGAAAATGGGCCCGGAAACTGGGTGCAGCATTTCCTTCCTACAAAGCCGGGAAACCCCCCCTTGAGTTGAAACGGCAGAACAGCTCCCCAACACACTCTGATATGCGTGTTTCCACCGTTTGGAAATTCCCGCTGCACATGTTGGGGCCGACTGTATGAAAAAGAGAAAGGCCTTAAGTTTTTTGATGTCCAGGGGCAGGAGTACTCCCCCGTGTAACTTGATGTCAGCCAGTGGCAGCTATGCGGACATGCCCTTTGTTGGCCCTTCGAGGAGGCCACGTTATTTGTCAGTCGCCAGGACTGCGGGATGAATAACGTCATTCCACTGCTTCATGTCCTAGAAAAGATGCTGAAACATCTGTCTGGGCAGGGGACTGGAGATGTGACGAAAACATCTTGCGGTCACATGAGTCCGGTGGGGACTGAAATGGAGGAGGAGGACATTGGAGCAGAAGCATTGTCTGGTTAAATGAGTTAATTTTCTATCCAGGTGACAAGAGAGGAGGAGCAGGAGCAGCTGGAGGAGGTAGATGGAGATGAGGAAGACGAGGCAGATGACCCGCAAGCAACGTGGCAGTATACAGTGGAGATGGAGGCAGGGAGCCCCTCGGAGTCACTTGTGCAGATGGCCCGCAGCTTTCTGACTTGCCTGGCTAGTGACATCCAAATAGTCAGCATCCGGCAGAGGGATGACTTCTGGCTCTCTACCCTATTGGACCCTCACTACCGGTTCAAAGTGAGAGCCTTTTTCCCAGCTGCTGAGAGGGAGGACAAACTCAAATACTATAGGGAAATCCTCCATAGTCAGTTGGCCGCTGCCTATGTGCGGCGTGGTCCCTCCTCTGACAGGTCTGACCGGGGGTTCCCCCAGCGCTCACGTACTACTGCCGCGGCTGCTGGAGGAAGGTGGGGGGATAGGAGCAGTACAGCTCCATCAGCAGCAACCTAAGTCTGGAGTCACTGATGAGCAGCTTCCTTCACCCGCCTAGTGAGGAGGGTAGTCGCCAGCAGCAGCAGGATCTGGAGCAGTCCCTGAAACAACAGGTCGTGGCTTACTTGGACAGCACTCTGTCACCCCAGTTAGAAGATCCGCTGGACTACTGGGCAGCCAAACTGGATGTGTGGCCACAACTTGCCGAGTTTGCAGTGGAGAAGCTGTCCTGCCACTCTGTGGCCTACTACTGTTTTGCCACCTCCAGAATGTCATTGTGCCACTGTCTGACCTCATGCTGCTGAAGTGGCTGCCACCGTGACCTCCACACCCTGTTATTGTGCCACTCTCTTACCTCATGCTGCTGCTGCCGTGACCTCCACACTGTGTCATTGTGCCACTCTGTGGCCTACTTCAGTTTTTGCCACCTCCAGAATGTCATTGGGCCACTGTCTGACCTCATGCTGCTGCTGCCGTGACCTCCACACTTTGTCATTGTGCCACTGTCTGACCTCATGCTGCTGCTGCCGTGACCTCCACACTGTGTCATTGTGCCACTCTGTGGCCTATTCCTGTTTTTGCCACCTCCAGAATGTCATTGTGCCACTGTCTGACCTCATGCTGCTGCTGTGGCTGCCGCCATCACTTCCACCCCCTGTCATTGTGCCACTCTCTGACCTCATGCTGCTGCTGCCGTCACCTCCACACTATGTCATTGTGCCACTCTGTGGCCTACTCCAGTTTTTGCCACCTCCAGATTGTCATTGTGCCACTGTCTGACCTCATGCTGCTGCTGCGGTAACCTCCACACTATGTCATTGTGCCACTCTGTGGCCTACTCCAGTTTTTGCCACCTCCAGAATGTCATTGTGCCACTGTCTGACCTCATGCTGCTGCTGCCGTGACCTCCACACTGTGTCATTGTGCCACTCTGTGGCCTACTCCTGTTTTTGCCACCTCCAGAATGTCATTGTGCCACTGTCTGACCTCATGCTGCTGTGGCTGCCGCCATCACCTCAACACTCTGTCACTAATGTTGCCACCTGAGCTCTCAGCTTGTTTTTTTCACGCTTTCGCTGGAATGACTTTATCAGGCTACATTCCCGCTTCAGTTTTTTGGTCAGTTTTGCCCTCTTAAGTGCCCAGGGAATTTTATAATGAAGCGATTCTAAGAGCGGCAGCAGTCATGTGCGTGTCATACTAAAACACAACATTGTATGAAGACCAAACCAAGCTCCCTCTGCATATTTAAGCATGGCACAACGTTCTACAGCACCCTCCAGGCTCTGTGCAGCCTGGAAATAGTTGTTTTTTAACGTGATTCATCCCGAAGTAATTCGGACCGAAACGAATTTTGTCGGAAAATTCGGCGAAGTGACCGAATCGAATTTTTGAGAAATTCGCCCATCTCTAGTTATATGGAATAATATGGATTAATATGGCGGCCTTCGCACCACTGACAACAGGCGTCATTTACTATCAAATATGTATAAAACAATATGCGTATAACTGAGCTCTTTGCGGCAAACAGACGCACGGACTGCAATAAGAGTATTTAAATGTTATATGGATTAATGTGGCTGCCTTCGCACCACTGACAAGAGGCGCAATGTACTATCAAATATGTATAACACAATATGTGTACAAATGAGCTCTCTGCGCCAAACAGACACACGCTCTGCAATAAGAGTATTTAAATGTTATATGGATTAATATGGCAGCCTTCACACCACTGACTACAGGCGCAATTTACTAGGAAATATGTATAACACAATTTGCGTACAACTAAGCTCTTTGCGGCAAACAGACTCATGGACTTCAATAAAACTATTTAAAAGTTATACGGATAAGTTATGCCGGTTTTTGGGAACACTAACATGCAGTGATTGCAATAGAATAGAAAAAACAGGGACAATTTCACCTCCTAGCAGAGGTCTGCTGGCCAAAAAAGTGGTAAAAAAATGCTTTTTCAATTCAAGATCACAGAAGACAATGAGCTGCAAAATATCTCCCTTCCTTTCAAAAGCCTCTCCTGCTGCCAAACCACCCCCCACTCCCGCAGCTACACACACCAGTAGATATCTTCAAAACTTTCTCTAACTAAATAACAAGTGAAATTCTCAAATCTAACTCTATTCTAAGCTGTAGGTAGGTGGATGGTTTCTTGTATTAGAGGAGACTATCTCTCAAAGCTGTTAGAACAGCTATTGGTTTAATTGCAGAGAGGCACGTCCTGCTGTGAAGTGGCTTAGACAGAGAATGAGCTCAAACAGGAAATGCAGTTGCATAGATAGAACGAGGTCACTCGATTTTTGCAGCCAATGAGATCCATACACCGCAAAGTGGTGACGTTGTACATCCTCCTCACCCCCCTCTATCCTCGGAACCGATTGGCTGGCCGCCAAAATTACAGGAAACGCTGAAAATGGCGCGATAGTAGTTATCTGTAAAATTGTCACCTAAACTATCGCGTGATCGGAAATTTATGATAAGCCTAAAAACCGTGCCGATTTCAACTTTTGACGATAATAACGCTCATCCCTATTCATTAAATGTATGTTATATGTAACAAAAAGTGATGTACAAAGTATATTCATTAAACAAAAATGAAGAGAGAGATTTAGGGCGACATGTCCAAAAATTGGCATTTTAGGTGCATTTAATCAATGTAAAGTACGCCTAAAAGTACGATACCATCTGGTATACCTTGCATAGTAAACTTAATGCACCTAAAAAGGCGCATGTCGCCAGAAAAGGAACATTGTGCAATCGCAGCACATAGCATGTCAGTGCTAGTGTATGTAATGCACCTGTTGAGGTGCATTGCATAACGGAGGCGCATAACGTATCATTACTAGTGTATGTAATGTGCCTCGATAGGCGCATTGCATTATGGAGGCACACAGTGTATCATCGCTACTATATTTAATGCACCTTTTTAGGTGCATTACAATGTGTCGTGCCGAGTGTATAATGCGACTTGTTTGGGTATATTACATTTTATTTATACCGAGAATATGGAGTCAAGAGTATTTTGACGCAACATAGACAAAAAAAACCCAGAGCTTTCGTATTGGATCATGTCGCCTTTATTGTTTAAGCAACATAATCTTTTTTTGATAAATGTGCCTGAGAGGGGGTGATGCAAGATCCCTAACCATGTCACAACATTTATAATCTGTGAAAGCTTTTGAATAAAGGTGCATAAATGTATATTGAAGTTACAGGGGTGACGGATCAACCTGTCAGTGCTCAGATCCTACACTGCACACTGCATCAAATTGATATGCATGGCTGTTGTTCCAGAAGTAAAGCTCTTCTAAAGATGATGCACAAGAAAGACCGCAAACAGTTTGCTGAAGACAAGCAAAATCAGGACAAGGAGTACTGAAACCATGTTGTATGGTTTGATGAGACAAAGATAAACTTATTTGGTTCAGATGATGTCAAGCATGTGTGGCAACAACCAGTTGAGGAGTACAAAGACAATTGTGTCTGCTTACAGTCAAGCATGGTGGTGGGAGTGTCATGGTTTGGGGCTGCATGATTGGAGCTACAGTTTATTACGGGAAACCTGAATTCCAACATGTACTGTGAGATACTGAAGCAGAGCATGATCCACTTCCCTTCGGAAATTAGGCTGCAGGGCAGAATTACAACATGATAATGACCCCAAGTTACACCTCTGAGATGACCACTGCTTTGCTAAATCAAATGAGAGTAAAGATGCTGGACTGACCAAGCATGTCTCCAGACCTAAACCCTATTGAGCATCTGTGGGGCATCCTCAAACGGAAGGTGGAGGAGCGCAAGGTTTCTAACATCCATCAGTTCCATGATATCGTTATGGAGGAGTGGAAGAGGATTCCAGTGGCTCCAACCTGTGAAGCCCAAGAGAGTTAAGGCAGTGCTGGAAAATAATGGTGGCCACAAAAAATGTTGACACTTTGGGGACAATTTGTCCATTTTCACTTAGGGGTGTACTCACTTTTGTTACCAGCAGGTTAGACATTGATGGCTGTGTGTTGAGTTATTTTAAAGGACACACCAAATTTACACTATTATACAGGTTGTACACTGACTACTTTACATTGTATCAACATTTTGTATCTTTAGTGTTTTCCCATGAAGAGATATAATATTTACACTTTTGTGAGATACTGTATATTGTGCAGTGACCAACCTCCATGTGCAAACAGCTGATGTACAATAACTAATTTGTACTAAATTCCAATTTGGTATAACAATAAGAGTGCGGTATGTGTTGTGACTAAATCCCCCTGATGTCTGCTTTATATCAGTGTCTAGGATTTAATAAAGCAAACACTAATGCAGACTGGATTCGAAAAGAAGATTTCAAAGGAATAACAAAGAAATCAAGAGAAGATTATTTGACAGAACTAAAATAAGATAAACAAATGCATCCCTGGGTGGAATTATTTCGACTATTTCAGTACATAGTTGCCATCAAATGGTATAAAGAGTTTTGCTCTTCCTGGCTTTAGAACCAGTCCAAGAAAGATTCAGTATTTGAAGAATTTCCTGTGACATGGACATGACTGTAGAAATAATTTTGAACATTAAATCTGTTGAACTGTTGAACTTTGTTAATATTTTTTGCAGTGTTCAATCCATTTTTAATAAATTACAAGGCATTGGCAACAGAATAGACTTGAGGGATGTAAGATTGAAAGCTTTAAGAGGTCACAGAAAAAAAGGTGCTTTGAAACTACAAGCCTGTTAAAATGTTAACCATAAAAATTAGGCCATAAAACAGGGTTTAAAAAATACCAGAAGAATCTTTGATCAGCAGATTGAAGGAACGGAAAATGACAAACAGGAAATTGCAAAGAATAACTGTTTTGACTAAGAAGAAAAGAAGATTTAAGTAGCCATAGTTCAATAAAATAATTCTAATAGGGAACGTCATCCTAATAATCCACAATGCTTTATGCCACATTTATCCAGGCTTTTGACAATGCTAGGAATCTCTACTCCAATAAAATGTGTTTTTACCTTTTTAGCACTTTACTTTCTTTAAAAAGAGGTTTGGTATCTTCACGGTTACATTTGTAATCCTGAAAACATTTGCAAATTTGTCTTTTGTATTGGAGGTTCCATATGGGTGAATTATTAATTCCATTTATTTTTCTTGTAGAGATGTCAGAAAATAGCGTGCCAAATGTATTTGTTTATTTTTTTTCAAACTACATCTCTTCATTACAACATATAATTTATGATTGTTTTGCAGAGGTGGTGACCTTTATTAACCCAGTCTTGACAGCCGGTCATCATTTTTAGCTCTTTTTTTCCCTCCCCACTTTCAATCACCATAACTTTTTTATTTTTCCATCTACATGAACATATGAAGGCTTTTTATTTTCAGACAAGCTTTACATTTAAATGCTGTAACTGATAATACCATAGAATATACTGGAAAACCAAATCAAAATTCTAAGTGGGGTGAAATGTGAAAAAAACTTGTGTCATGTTTGCGAGGATTTTGCTTTTATGACGTTCCCTATTCAGTATAAATGGTGTGTTACCTACATTCTTCAGGTTGATACAATTCCAGCAATACCAAATATGTAGAGTTTTTATTATGTTTTAGTACTTTTAAAAAAATACAAACATTCACTATTTCTCAAATTTGTGCAGTAACGCCATATTCTTCGACCAATAACTTTTCTGTTTTTCCACCAATGGACCTGAGTGAGGGTGCATTTTTTGCGGGCTGAAGTGTAGTTTTTATTAATATCATTTTGGGATACATGCAACTTTTTGATCACTTTTTGTTCCAATTTTTTAGGGCACATGAAGTGAACAAAAAAAAAAAAATCTATTTTGCCGTTCAGAATTTTTTTTCCCTCTACACTGTTCAGCGTACATGATAAACATAAATGATGTTATATCTTATTAAATCGGACTTTTATGGATGCAGTGATAACAATTATGTGTAACATTTTTATTTTTTAAAATGGCTTAAGGAAGGTGATTTGAATTTTTCTGTATTTTTTATATTTCTAAAATACTTTTTTTTTTTTTTTTTACATTTACCCACCTTGGAGTGTTTGACAAGTATGGGGTTTGATCGCTTTTTCACCCTTCTGTAACTATACATAAAAATGCAGAAGCGTATACAAATATGGGGGTTCTATTATTTTCTGCCTGGGGCACCGATACTCACTCATTAATATGCTGTGATCACGATTGACAAGGCATCTAAATGCTTAAACAGCAGGGTCTGTGCCAACTTCATTCCTTACAGTTAGTGGCGGGTGTCGGCTACAATTAGCAGCCGGCACCTACCTCCTATGTAGTGGACTTGCTAAGTAAGCATGTTATCGACAATAGGATGTACACTAAATCTCACTAAAACGGAACTTCTAGTCATCCAACCATCTACTAACCGACCCCACCCTGCTATTTCTCTCTCCATGTGTGACACCACCATAACTCCAAGGCAGTAGGCCCGCTGCCTTGGGGTTATCCTAGATTCTGATCTGTCCTTCACCCCATATATCCAATCCCTTGCCCGCTCCTGTCACCTGCACCTCAAGAACATCTCCAGAATCCGTCCGTTTCTCACTGTGGAAACAACTCAAACTCTCATTGTTGCTCTTATTCTTTCTCGTCTTGACTAATGTAACTCCCTACTTGTTGGTCTTTTCTCTGTAAACTCTCCCCTCTCCAATCTGTCCTGAATGCAGCAGCCAGGCTTGTCTTTCTTTCCAGCCGCTATACTGATGCCTCTACCCTGTGTCAGTCTCTGCACTGGCTGCCTATTCAGTACAGGATACAACATAAACTCATCAGTCTCACCCATAAGGCTCTCCACAGTGCTGCACCCCCTACATCTCCTCCCTCATCTCTGTCTACCACCCTACCCACTCTCTCCGCTCTGCTATTGATCTAAGACTACACACCTCACTCATCCGAACCTCCCATTCCCGTCTCCAAGATTTTGCACGTATTGCACCGGTTCTCTGGAACATGTTACCCCATGTGATCAGGCACACTCACAACCCTCACAGTTTTAAGTGCGCTCTGAAAACTCATCTTCTTAGACAAGCCTATCAAGATCCCTAATTGTTAACCCCCCAAATTCTGTCACACATTCGTCACTTCCTGCACTTTGGCACCCACAGGCACTTATCTGTATATAGATGTATGGTTGGGATGGCAGGTTCATCAACTTTTTATTTATACTAAACCATATTTATGTAACATGGCTGGTCCATTGTAAACCAAGCACTTGTCACCCGTTGTTTCACCCATACACCCTAATATATTGTAAGCTCTTGCGAGCAGGGCCCTCACACCTCGTGTCTCATTTGTAAGTAGCTTTTTTATAATGTAATGTCTGGTTTGTCTGTGCTTATTCCTTCTATATTGTGCTGCGGAATATGTTGTCGCTATATAAATAAAGATTATTATTATTACACAGACATCATTATTAGAAAGGGGTTAAATGAATAAAAATTAATTCCTCTTTGATGCGCTTATAATTACAGACCAATAGACAATTATTGAACTACTTTATTCTGATTCATTCACACACATAATTCACTAGTAGAAGCAATGCACAATTCAGCAGGCATTGGAAGTTTCTGTATGAATCTGTGAGAAATCCACTGTTGGCATCCACTGAAAACTAAAGGCATATAAAGCTAAAATATGCAATAAACTCTTAGGGCCACATGTATGAAAACTGTCTAGGTTTAAAGTTCACTTTGTTGACCATAGCAACCAATCAGAGCGCCCCTCTCATTTTTCCAGAGCACTATATGAAATGAAAGGGGCGCTATGGTTGGTTGCTATGGGCAACAAACTGAATTTTAGACCTTGACAGTTTTCATACATGTGGCCCTTATGGTCCATACAACACAGATCAATATGCTGAGGGATATATCAAAAAGAGAATTTGTATTACTAGCTTCCTAGGTACAGATGAGAATTTTAGAAGGGAAGCATCTGTGTTTACTTGCATGCAAGTGGGTAACCAGGTAACCAGAATGTCTAGCTCCATAACTATAAGTTAATGGGCTTAATTACATCTTAAAAGTTTCGAAAACCCTATTAAAACAACATTTATTTATTTCATGTATTAATTTATATAGCACCGTTATAGTCCACAGTGATTGTCTTCATTCCCATTGGTTTCTCTTTCCCATAGGGGATAACAGTCTAAATCCCAGATTGACCTATCAGTGTGTGTTTGGTGTGTGGGGAACCAAAGTACCCAGAAAAAAAAACAAACAAACACAGAGTGAACACAAAACTCCTTGCAGATGGTGTCCATGGTAAGATTTGAACCCAGGACTTCAGTGCTGCAAGGTAATAGTGCTAACCACTGAGCCACCTTGCCGCCCAGATTCATAAGTGCATGCAAGTTTTATTATTTGGGCACTGATGGACTTTACACGTGTCATGTATAATAATTGGTGAGCATGGCTTCAGATAACTGTGACGACCAACTAGAACCTTACCGAGATACCACCAGCCCGTCTGGCAGCTGTCTATGCTGTGTACGATGTTTACTCTGGATATAAGCTAGCGATTATAATAAGGTGACTTTACTTACTTACTTTACAAGTAAGTGAGGGGCGGAGGATCGGGTCGCAAATGCAATACGTCATATCCTCCTAAACAAACATTTTAAAACATACATTCTTTCTACCAGCATAAGCAACATCTTAATACAAATAACATATGAGTGTATATATTCTTATTTACATTATTACCTACCATCCAATTCAAGATCAGATGCTTTAAAAAGTTAAAATATATAAGCAAGGTCATTCCGTAAATTCAAACCTTGTGGTATTCTTGTATCCAGCTGGTAAATCCAGAAGGCCTCTCTCATGCGCAGGAGATGTTCACGATCTTCTCCACTGTGGGAACATTTCACCCTTTCTATACCAGCGCAGGTGAAGCCCTCTGTTTCCCCAGCATGCATCTCTAAGAAGTGCTTAACAGCACCTGAATGGGAAAGGTATCCTTTGTTTATACTATTTAGATGTTCTGATATACGTACTCTAAGTTTACGTTTAGTACTACCGATATATATTTTACTGCATATATTGCATGTAATGTCATAGACAACGTAGTCCATATCACAATTTATAAAATCATTAATTTTATATGTTTTCCTGCCATTGGAATCTCTAAATTCAGTATTTTTTCCAGAGTATTTGCACATACCGCATCTTTTTTTGTTGCAAGGAAAGAAACCTTCTAAGTCTAACCAAGTTTTATTTTTTATTTTACTTGAAAAGTGGCTAGGGGATAGATCTAAACCAATAGTGCGATTACGTTTAGCTACCAATTAAACTCCCTCATCAAGGATATTGGCTAAGATAGGGTCCTGTCTGAGTATGTTCACATTTTTGTAAAAAATATTTTTTATTTGCTCGTATTCAGAGGTGTATTTCATAGAACACACAATTCCTTCAAATTTCTTTTTCTTTGGGTTAAAGGGTTTCAAAAGGCTCTCCTGTGTTCTCCCTTTCATCTTATCTTTTGTCGATTTGATGTGCTTTTGTGTGTAACCCCTATCTTTAAGTCTCTGATCTTTGATGTCAATATTTTTATTGGAATCATCAGTCTGAGCACACGCTCTTCGTGCCCGGTTGTATTCCCCCAAAGAGATTGAATGAATAGTGTGTGCCGGATGGCAACTATTGGCTTTCAAAATAGTGTTTCCACTGGTGGGTTTTCTAAAAAGTGTAGTAAAGACTTTACATTTTTCCCCATCTCCAGTCAACCATTTATCCAAAAATGGTATGCTAACACTTTCCACTAAATAAGTAAATCTAAGGTTGACCCGATTTTCATTAAGGTAGGAGACAAAATCCGGTATGGGTGTCACATCGCGACCCCAAACCAACAGGAGGTCGTCGATGTAACGCCCATACCAGATCAAATGATTAGAAAATGGGTTGCCAGCACCATAAATAAATTGATGTTCCCACCACCCCATAAACAAATTCGCTATGGATGGTGAGGCAGTAGCCCCCATTGGTACACCTAGGAGTTGCAAATAGAAGACATTATCAAATACAAAATAATTGCTTTGTAGCAGATATTCAATACATTCCAAAATAAATAATTTTAGTTCGCCACTGTACAATTTATATTTTTGCAGATGGTACTCAATTGCTGTCCTAACTAGGTGTTGGGGGATACTGGAATAGAGGCTTACTACATCCAATGATAGCCAGGAATAGTCAGGGGACCAGGCAAAATCCCTAAAAACCTTCAACACCGAGTAACTGTCCCTCAGATACCCAGGTAGCTCTTGAACTAGGGGTTGGAGATGCTTATCCACCCATCTATTTAATTTTTCATTAGTGCTCCCCTTACTTGAGACAATTGGACGAAAACAAGGTGAAAATATTTGTTTATGTGTCTTAGGTACCTCGTAGAACACTGGTGTCCTAGGACATTTGCCCTCCAGATATTATTTCGTTTTTTCAGAAATTACACCCAGGGTAACCCCTTCCTGTAGTATTTTAGATAACTTTGTTTGTATCTCTTTAATGGGGTTATGTGTCATCTTCCTATATGTGGTACCATCCTTCAACATATTAAGGATAGAGTTCTGATACAAACCTATTAAATCTGTTAAAATGTACAAAACAAACCTCTAAACCCTATGGGAGAAAAAGACACATGGGTGGGACCAGAAGATAAAAAATCCTAATCTGGCCCTGACACCTTATTATACCCTTACCTATACCAACAATACAGGATAATCGCCCCAATAAGGGCGCTCCTGTCCGCAGCCTTACCCTATATTACAAAAACCCTACTAATCATCATGGTCCCGTCCCGACATGTTTCAATCATCCATTAATAATATCACCAGGGGACAATAAGGAAAATGAATGTATTTTCAATGGACCAAACGCACGGGCATGATATAGAAAATACAACTGCAATTCTATAAGGTAAATACATATACCTGGTGGGAGCTGGTAGTGACCTCAAAAAACTGGCACAATGAGAGAATATATTTACATCATACAAAGAACCTGATAGTAATCAGCACCATGTGGCTCTGCAGAGTTATACAACATCAGGTCAAACCCACCAGGTATTTGTTCAAAGATATAGGTTATCTCCCGCCCTGTAAGGGCATCACAGCGTCGGCTGTACAAGAGAACATAGGTAGTTTGCATGTTTAAAAAGATATTTTACAATGTCTGCTTTTGAGGAAATGTAAAAATCTATTTAGTTTTCCTTTATTATTTACATTCGCTATTTTGTTTTTCTCTTTAGCTTCATAGAAAGATAAAGATATGGTAGTGGGCTACATTCACAGGGTAGTTTTTTTCACTGGACAAATCCGCCACAGAAAACCTCTAATTTGTGAAATTGATTTTTAGCTTGTAAACTACACATTTTGCCTCAGTTTTGGCTGTAGATTAGTCATGTTTAATGGGGCTAATCCACTTTCAGGCTATTCGACAAGTCACCTCTTTTTCTCTAAAAAATCTACATTGGAAAATATCTATGTCTGTGTGAAATAGACTACTAGACTACTAGACTAGACTACTAGACTACTGCAACATCCTTCTCTGTGGCCTCCCAGCTAGCACCCTCGCTCCCCTCCAATCCATCCTTAACTCTGCTGCCCGTCTTATCCGCCTCTCTCCTCGCTACTCCTCTGCCTCTCCCCTCTGCCAATCCCTTCACTGGCTTCCCATTGCCCAGCGAATTAATTTCAAGCTACTATCCATGACCTACAAGGCTCTCCATGACCTCTCCCCTCCATACATCTCTGCCCTAATTTCCAAATATCTCCCCTCACGCAATCTCCGCTCCTCACAGGACCTTCTCCTCTGCTCTCCCCTTATCAGCTCCTCACACAACCGTCTCCAAGACTTCTCCCGTGCTTCACACACACTCTGGAACTCACTGCCCCAACATATCAGACTCTCCTCCACTTTCACCAGCTTCAAAAGCAATCTGAAAACCCATTTCTTCAGGCTTGCCTATAACCTACACTAACCTTCCTGTCACTACTTCCTCCACAAACATATCTGCCCCTCACCTCCTGTCTCTTTCCCCCTCATTGTAGATTTTAAGCCCTCACAGGTAGGGTCCTCTCTCCCTCTGTCATGCCAATTGTCATTATTCACTTATCATTGTACTTGTTTGACTTATGTTATGTATGTAACCCCTCGAATGTACAGCGCCCTGGAATCAATGGCGCTTTAAAATAAATAATAATAATAATAATAACAATAATAAATATGGCCCAGATTTAAACTGAAAGGATAGACAAGAATTTCATGTCCATAAAATTTTTCTTAATAAGACATATGGCCAATGCACATGTGTTTATTAATATTTGTTTATAGTATATAGAATGGCTATAGGATCATTAGGTAGAGATTGTAGCCATATGATGTTTTTGTGGGGCAGCCTATTCTCACCTTGAAGCAATGCTTCTTGAATAATAAGAATGCCTCAGTAACATGGAAGGCAATGTGACTGTGTTCATTTTGCTTATTAATTGTTAAAAATCCAAGCAAAATAAACCTTCTTGTGCCACATAAAATCAAAGGCAATTATAGGTACAAAGGGCCCATAGTACAATGAATCCGAATCACACACCTTCCTAACACAGCTGTGTACATGACACCTTTTTTTCTAGTCAAAAGAAAGTTACAAACTTCAAGAAAAAAAGAAATTTCTTCAAATTTTGGTTAGTCACATTTAGATTAGAAGAATATTTTATCATAATGCGAATTATTTCTTCATGTTGTAACTTTAGGTGAAGATCCAAGTAAATTTCTAGAGTTCATGTACTGGCTGGAGGACATATGCCTATAACTGAATGAAGTAGGATGGTTATATATGAACTTATGAATCCATGCAGAGAGTATTCATGAGTCCAGTCCATATAATCCAAGTCCTAATGAAGAAGGATATATCATTCATTCAAAAATATCCTCGGAAAAATATTATTTTATGGCTTGGGTACACATGTAAATCAGGAGCCAATGAAGATAAGTAACCTCTGCCACTATTTAACCCAGCTACTAGCTACTTACAATATTAGTTAGACAGCTAGAGAACATAGAATCTCTTTGTGACATTGGGTAGAGGTAAAGTAAATTGCCATCTTTCCTGTGGTTTAGTTTCCACCTGTTCCTATAGTAGCTAAAGCTTTAAGTATCCTTACCTTCCTGAATGTCAGTAGACAGGTGAAAAGGCAATTGACTGTAAAGAACCAGTTGGCAGAAATGGAGGAATTCCTCCTCAAATCTTTTCCTGGAAAAAAACAGATGTCCAAATAGAGAACTCACTGCTGCTTTTATTTCTTTTCTGGCAAAACTTCAAAACCTGCTAGACAAGTTTAGCTGGAAGACTTTTTCCAATGAATTTACATAATTTTATACATATTTTATGCTCCCGCATTCCATCTTTTGGTGGTGGTTACATTAAATGTCTGTCCTCCATACAAGTGATGCATTGATATGTAGGAGTCACTCTGTTAATTCCCATGAACGCAGCGAGAATACTGTGAAGCCATGTACCTGCAATGCTAACAAGAACACACATAGAGAAGATAAGACAGAGCTGTGCCATGCTTTCCATGTTAGAAAACAGTGGGAAAGGCTCCTTGTGTGCTTGTTTACTTAAATATGCCAGTTTTTTAATATTGTAAATGTACATTTTATAATACAACATGATTTTATTTTAGAAGAAAGAATTGCGTTTATGATTTTCAAATTGTTTACCTAAACTAGAAACTAGGTTATATCAGATTTTTGCAGAGGTGAAATTTGAAGTTCTTGAGCACCGATGTAATGATTGATAAGGCATAATAATAATAATTGGGCACTCTAACTTTACAGGCAATTTATAGTACTAGCTCTTCTGTGACAGAGGGACATTTGGATACCTCTGAGGTATAACTGCAACTTCACTTCCAACAAACAATGAACTTTGTGCATTCTTTTAAAGGGGTTGTCTCGCTACGAAGATCATAGTTGAAAATGTAGGGACTAAAACTCTTAGGATGTAACGCCTTGGTTACCATTAGCAAAGTGCTATGGTTTTAGAGAACGGGCTGGATTACTTGTGCTTAGCAACGGAGTTTGTTTACTGGTTGGGGAAGCATTCTGTCTCGTCCAGGTCGCAGACGAGAACGCGCATGCAAATGAAAGGCAGTGAAGAGGTCCTGGAAATGCACAGGGATGTGTGTATTGGCAGCGACACAGAGGAGAGGCAGTAAATAGGACCTGCAAGGGGGGGGGGGGGGTGTATTGGCAGGGGGACCCAAGGAGGAGAGGCAGTGAAGAGGATGGGCCAAGAGAAACCAAGAGAAGCCAAGAGAAACTTGTGTACACCAACAATAGATAAAATTTATATCGCCCGAACAAAGCAAAATCAAAACAGCAATGTATTTGTTAATAGTCTTTATTTACATTTTAAAAGCTAATCATTGGGGTGTGAGAACCCTTTTAACACTGAATTCTTATTTAATCTGTATTGAGTGTCCCCTTGCTTTGTCCTTTGGTGCATTGCATTCAACCTCTATTTTTTTCCCTTTGCCTCCACTTTGGGGGAAAATTATTTTTTTTTTTAACTTTCCCCAATTACCCAGCATTTCCAGATTTTTTTTCCCCATTTTTAGTTTTTTGAAACCACCAAGGGGCTTAATCTTAAAAATTTGTGTTGTTTCCTGCCATTTTTCCTGGGTAAAATTAGATGGGGAGTTTGTCAGGGACAAATGTTTTTAAAAAAACCAAAGTCAGTGGAAATGGGGTTTCGAAACTTTAATTTTACTTGAACCCTAAAGTGTTATACACTGACAGTTAAACAGTTTAGGGACAGAAAGCATATTCCTGCCCTGACAATGGAGGATGGATAAAGGTGGAGAACAGAAATATGGATCTATAATAAAGCATTTCAGCCCCATTGTCTTTCATGAAACCCTGGGAAATTTAAAACTCCGAAATTTGGGCCAAAAAACCCCCTTTTTAAAGTTTCACATATCTCTATTGCCCCCTGCAGGCAAACGTCTATTGAGAGAGACATCTGACTGCTTACTATAGCCTTACCTGTGTCCTACAACTGTTAAAATATAGAACACAATATCACTGAAAATAAAGAATCTCCATTTACCCGGCCCTTTTTAGGTATTTTGGGACATTAAGTTTAACCCCAGCCACAACGTTCACTATTTTATGCCTTAGTTTGAAGTAATTGTTTTGGGTTCCTTTTTATGAGTTTTAAAATTCATCATAAAATATCAAAAAGGGCCCAATAATGTTAATCCTGGGTGCTAGTGTGCTTCTAAAAATAAAGCTATGGTTTGGTAGCAGCTGCTGTAAGCTACAGTATAGAGAGAGGGTGAGAACAATCAGGTGCAGTAAAATTTTTAAAATTTTCCAGCTTCACAAAGGACCCATTTAATATTTTAGTTTCCCCAAAAAGAAAAAAATGAAAAAAAAGCAGAAAAAAGAAAAAAGAATACTGAAAATGCAGTGGTGCAAGGGGAACAGGGTAAAAACTAAGCAGTCTTACAGAAAAGGTTTCCCATTTTTTTTGGAAGAGGTGGAAAGAACTTTTTTAAGCTTATTGCTGTGGGGCCCTTTTTTAAAGTGCACAAGTCGGGGCGGGCTTGTGTTTTGGCCAATATTTTTAGGGCAACTTTAAATGGGGGAATTTAAATGAATATTTTTCTTTTCCTTTTTTTTTTAAAGGAGATTCTTTTCCATGTTGCTTTGATGATTTTTGTTTTACCTTTTCCCCCTTTTAAACCTTGGCCCCCCAGGGGCCCCGTTTGGGCCCCTGGGCCCCCCCCCTAGAAAAACTTTTAAAGGGGGGCCCCCCCTCCCAAACCCCCTTTTCCCGACCATGAACATTTAAAAAAGTACCCCCTAAAAATTTTGTTTTGCATTTAAAACTGGGATAATACAAAAAAGAAATCCTTCCCACATCTTTTCCCATCCTACTCTCCCCAAACAAATCCCCCAAAAATTTTATTTCTATGGCCCGATTATACCCCCAAAAAAACTTTTGGCCCAAATTCCCAACACACAGGTGAAAAAAACCCCCCAAAATTTAAATAAGGGTTCAGTATACAAAGACCAAATTATCCCATAAAGGGGACCAAAAAAGGGGTTTCGGGCCTGCAGACTGCATACTTTCGCCCCTACAGGGTTCCCTTTTTTAAAACTGCCCAAATTCTGAAAATTCATTCAGGGAGAGTTTGTTAAATTTTTTAAAACACAAAAAATTAATTGAAAAATTTCACCCCCCTTTTACAAGTATTTTCCCCCTTTTTTCTTTCAAATTTTTAAATTTTTTACTTGCCAAAAATGTTCCAAAAATTATTACGACTTGTGAAACCCGTTTTAATTGGGACTAATACAGAAAAGTGTGTCAAAAAAAAGTACTAAAATAAAAAAAGCCAAAATGAAAAATGTCCAAAAGAAGTAGCTGTCTAATTTCCCCCTGTAAAAAAAAAGGGTTAAAATTAAACCTTATTGTAATTTAAAACCCTCTGCAATTTAAAAAAAAGGGAAAGGCAATTTTAAAACAAAAAGAATCACCCAAAAAATTAAACCACAAGCGGAGGGTTTGGGCAGAATAAACATTTGCTTTCCCTTTTGCCAAACAATATAGATCTTTTCTGCAATTTTATCTGTTTCAGTGGCAAAATAAAAAAAAAATTGTGGCAAATTTTTCCAAAACCACCCAGGCCCTTTCACACTGCATCTTTCCAATAGGGTTGTACAGTTTATAAAATTTCCCTAATGACACTACATATATTTGAATACATGCCCTAACCCCCCTTTTATAGACATGGGATTTTAAAAATTCCCCAAAATGATTAGACCCCTAAATTCCCCCTCACTACAGATATTGACATACTTTCCCTACTCACTTTCAGATTTTAGACATAATGCACACTCCCCAAAATTTTAAGGGCATACAGGGAAATTTAATACAGGATAAGACATACATTCATATCACCACATTTTAAAAGACATGGGATGTAAACCCACTAAAGTAAAGGACATACATGCACATTCACTTAGATATAACAATTTTATGCCATTCACTACATATATAGACATACATGACATAAACCCCAATCATATATCTAACAAATATCAGTGGAAAACTAAAGAATAAAAAAAACCTTTTAAGGTATATGAAAAAAAATGGGATCTTAGTTTACAGTATTTTTCAAAGATTTTTATTAAGCTCACTCCCCAAAAATCAAAGGGGGTCCCAGGCAGGGAGTCCCCACACTAAAAAATACTTTCTCACTAGGCGTCAATCCCGACTGCCAAAATTTGCCCGGGAAAAATAGGGGGGGAACCACCAACTGGGGGCATCCTGCACCCGGTTAAAAAGAGACAGTGTGTTTCAGCAAGCCAATGAGATTACCAAATTTTCCAAAGAACTACAAAACCTATGAAGCTGTGCACATCTTAAAAAAAAAATTCTGAAAAAAGTAAAAAATAGGGGCCCCCTAAAAGGCAAAAGATATACTAAACAAATATATCAGTGGCACACTAAAAACTAAAAAAAACCCCAAGGTTTTATGAAAAAAAAATGGGAAAACCCCCTTTGGTTATCCCCCATTTGATCAAAAATTGTATTAAGCTCACCCCCAAAAAGTCAAGGGGACCCAGAGCGGTGAGTCCCTACACTAAATTTCTTCCTCAATAGGCGTAAAAATCCAGACTGCAATTTCAGGGAATGGTAGGAACCACCAACTGGGTCATCCTGCACTGGTTAAAAAGAGACAGCTGTGTGCAGCAAGCCAATGAGATTACCAATCTCAAATGAACTACAAAACATACTGAAGCTGTGCAAAATCTAAAATATATTCTGAAAAACGTAAGCATAGGTGCACACAAAAAAAGGCAATAGCATATATCTAAAAATATCAGTGGCACACTAAAGACTAAATAAAACCTAAAGGTATAAGAAAAACATGGGACTCATAGTTTACAGTATATGAACAAAGATAGTATTAAGCTCAACTCCCAAAAACGTCAAGGGGATCCCAGAGCAGGTGAGACCCTAAACTAAATAAAACTTCCTCAAAGGCGTCAATCCAGACTGCAATTTCAGGGAAGGGTTAAAGGAATGGTACCATTCCCTGAAATTGCAGTCTGGATTGACGCCTAGTGAGGAATTTATATTTGGTGTAGGGAACCACCGCTCTGGGATCCCCTTGACGTTTTGGGAGGTGAGCTTAATACAATCTTTGATAAAAATACTGAAAACCCTAAGAGTCCAGGTTTTTCATATACCTTGAGGTTTTATTTAGTTTTAGTGTGCCACTGAATTTGTTAGATATATGCTATTGCCTTTTTAGTGTGCACCTATGCTTACGTTTTTCAGAATATATTGTAGATGTGCACAGCTTCAGTATGTTTTGACACTCACCACATATATAGACATACATGCACACTCACTACAGATAGACATACATGTACTCACTACATATATAGACATTCATGCACACACTACATATATAGACTTTCATACACACTCACCAAATATACATACATGCACACTCACTACAGACAGACATACAGACATTCACTACAGATACAGACAACACATGCATTCACCACATATATAGACATACATATACTCACTACATACTAAAAAAAAGCCTCCAAGTGCTCACTCACTACAGATATAAACATATATGCACACATTCTACATACAAGCACAAAGATAGAATTATATCCAATACAAACTACACATACTTAAATGTATTACTCACATGTAAACCTTGCTTAGAGCGCAGACTCCAAGGATCCAGCAGGTAAGAATATCCATATATCTTTATTATAGCATTTAAAAGCTCTCCCTCACACCACTCTTTTCTTGCGCTGTTGGCTCCAGCACGGCACATCGGTTCTTACTGCTGCCGGTCCCCCCAACCCTTCCCTGGCTGTCTCCAATGTAAAATACAGTACTGTACTGTATCAGCACCCATACAATTATTACATATGTGGAATGCGGCCATTTGTAGTTATAGAACAACGAGTGCTAGCAAGACACACAACGCATGTAGTTTTTGTAGGAGTGCTGAAAAATTACTATGTTTTAACA
>JAODAL010028201.1:0-53702 GCA_025379985.1 Phyllomedusa bahiana
AGTGTGCCCCCTTTTACCAGTGTGCCCTCATTTTTAGCCCGATGGGCCCGTTCCCCCTTTACCAGTGTGCCCCCTTTTTAGCCAGGATGCCCTCCTTTTAGCCCGTTGGGGCCCCCTTGTACCAGTTGCCCCCCTTGTTAAAACCATTGCCCCCTTGTACCGTTGGCCCCCTTGTCCAGAATGCCCCCCCTTGTACCAGTGGCCCCCTTGTAGCCCGGATCCCCCATTGTACCCCGGAGCCCCCTTGAGCCGGGTGCCCCCCCTTGTCCATTGCCCCCCTTGTACCAGTGTGCCCCCCTTTTTACCATGTTCCCCTCTTTTAGCCAGGATCCCCCCTTGTACCAGGAAAGCCCCCCTTGTAGCCATTTTGCCCCCCTGGTAGCCGGTGGCCCCCCGGTAGCCAGTGTTTTCCCCTCTTGTACCAGGTTTCCTCTCTTTTAGCCAGATCCCCCCTTGTAGCCAGTGTGGCCCCTCTTGTAGCCAGTTTGCCCCCCTTTTTCCGTGTTCCCCCCTTTTTTACCATGCCCATCTTGTACCAGGATCCCCCATTGTAGCCATGCCCTCTTGTAGCCAGTGTGCCCCTCTTTGTAGCCAGTGTGCCCCCATGTAGCCAGGATGCCCCCCTTTAGCCATGGCCCCCTTTAGCCGTGTCCCCTCTTTGCCATGATGCCCCCTTAAGTAATTAAAAAAAATAAAAAATATAAATCACCCGGGGCCGCCGTCCCGGGCCCCGGGCTCAAAACGGGTAAGCAACAAAATCATCACGCGCTTTCCTGCCCAGCTCCCAGACTCCTCCGCAGAGTGCCCCCGAAATCGAGCGCACAGGGGGCGCTGTGGCCCCTGTGACGCTGATCAAGGGAGGAGTCAGGACAGAACGATCCGTCCCCCCTCCTCCCGCAGCGGCGGGGGGCCCGCGCGGCTGTTATAAAAAAACGCGCAAGTCGGGGGCGCTCCCCCCGGGTGGGCAAAAAAGGGGGCCGCGGCCCCCCCTGGGTAAGAAACCTCATGCCCCCGGGGGAACCGCCCGCCCTGCCCCCCCCAGGAACGCCCCCGAAAAAAACCATAAAAAAAATTAACCTCTTATACATCTTTGGTCGGTGACTAGGACTTTTTTTTTTTTTTGCTTTCTGAATTTTCACTTTTTACTTTTTTTTTTTTTTTTATTGATATGGCTTCCCGGTCCTTATTTTAGGTAAAAATTATGTTACCCCTATAAAATGCATAGCCAATTAACCAGATTCCCAGGACAAACAATTTTTTTTTCTGGCGCCCCCTTTTAAAAAGCACAATTTGAATACCCTTAGCTTATGTTCACGGGGGTTAACCCTGGGGGGGCGGACGGGGTCCACCCTCGCCGGGCCCTAGAAATACTGCTAGGGGCACGAAAACGCCCAAAAAAGTGACTTTTGGAATTATCTCCCCCCCGGGCGTATTCGCCAGCGGGGAGAGGAACGTAATCCATACCCCTCTATAAAACTGTGCATTACCGTAGTTACCGGGAGGGATTCGCCCAAAATTGGCCACCCCGGGGCGCGAAATTACGGACTGAATTACGTCCCACAGAGGGCCGGTGAACATACCTTAGGGGGCTTTAAACACGGTGCGTTTTTGGGCTTTTTGATGTTTTTTTTTTGGATGCTTTTTTTTGTGCAACAATTAGCCCTTAATTGCTTCCTTCCTGACAAAAACGCATCCAAAAAAAGCATCAAAAACCACCGTGTAAAACACCTTGGGCGGGGTTCACAGGGCTTATTCAACCGAATTTTGCGGGATGGATTCGCCCGAAAATTAGGGCTTGAAATAAGGGGCGGGGCGGGGCGCAGCCCCCGGCCCCAAAAACACCATTATTCAGGCGCGATCCCCCGGGGATAATGTGCATGCACTTTCTCCCCGCCGGCGAGGGAGACGGAATCCATATTCTCTATGAGAACTGTGATTACCGTAAAGGCGGGACGGATTCCAGCTTACCAGCGCAGTACGGTACCAAATAAGGCGGGAATCCGGCCCAAAAAAAGCCGTGTGAAAGGGCCCCCTTTGGGGTACTTTCACCTTGGTTTTTTTGGTGCTTTTTTGATGCTTTTTTTGATGCGTTTTTTGTTCAACAATGACAGCATTAATTGCTTTCCCTTCCTGCACAAAAAACCATCCAAAAAACTATCCAAAAAAACGCCCGTTGAAAGCACCCTTACCCCCCGGTTCACAGGGCCCTTTTTCAACCCGGAATTGGGCCCGGTTGCCTTGCAATTTCCGGCTTGAATAAGGGGGGGGGCGGGCCCGCCGGCCCCATAACTTTCTTAATCTACGGCGCGTGTTTTGCGCCTGGATAAAAGGGGGCATGTCACTTTCTCCCCCCCGCGGTTCCCGACGGGGGGAGCGACGGGAAACCCTGTTCTCTATAAACTGTGGAAATTCCATAGTTCTGTGACGGAATGGAGCCCTACTGCAGCGAAAACCGGCCCCCATTTCGGCCCAATCCCCTGGCCAAAAACCGGGAATGGCCCCCTTAGGGTTTTTCACACGGATATACACTCCGGTTACAAGTGCTTTAGGGGTCCCTTTGGGGCCGCTCTGTCAGTCCCCCAAACAGACTAAACAATTAGCAGGAGATTATCACTGTGTCAGCGAACACTGAACGTTTTAAAAGAGAGAACGAGCTGCGTGTTTCATAGCCAGCGGCGCTCCGTCTTGAAAAAAAATGACTCAATTCTTTTCAAGACGGACGCAGCTGCCTATTGAAAAACGCAGCTGCTTCCTCAATTGGGGAAAGCCGCTCCGTGTTCAGGCCGCGAGCTAAATCCCCACTGCTAAATTTTTTAATCCGTCTGCCCGGCCCCAAATGGTTTCCCTAAAGTATATACCCGGTTTAAAAAAGCCCTTAGGGATGGTTCACACGGCAGATTTCGCCATTTTTTCCCCCGGTTTTTTACGCGGGGTTCACCGGTTGCCCGCGGCCAAAAACCTTGCCCACACCTCACCCAAAACCCGCGTCCCTGATGGGTTTTGCGGCGGGTTTTTTTAGATGCGGTCGCGGCACGGGTGGAGTGCCGTTTGGGGGGTGGTTTGCGGCGGGTTTTTTCCCCCATCAAATTTTAAAAGGGAGGGCAAAAACCAGTCGAGAATCACGGCCCAACCACGCACCACCCCGCCGGGGAAAACCCCGGCCAAACCCCCCCAAAACCGCGCATCCGCTGCGTGAAGCTCCTGTCAGAATTTACAGGAGACTTCTCACACACGCCGGCACCCCAAAACCGCGGCCAAACCCCCCACCGTGCAATAGTAACTGTTTTTCCCAAGGAAACCATGTAATGAACTGAGGCGTTTGGGGGGCGATCTGGACATGCTTTGGCCGCGGAAACCGCGCGAAACCCCGCGTCCAAACCTGCGGCAAATCCCCGTGTGAACCATGCCTTAAAGAATAGAAATTTCTTCGTTTTATGTCTTTCTGCATTTCAGCACCTTACACTTTTTTTTTTTTTCTTAGTGTGGCTGTTTTTTTTTTCAATTCCATTGCCCAATAAAAGTTTCATGTACCCGGAAACACTGTTAGAAAAAAAAACACAGCTCATACGACAAAAACAAAATCTCATTCAGCTTGGCCTACATATTAAATGGTTGCAGCTCTTGCAATGCTGTGGTGAAAAAGCAAAAAAAGTGATCTGTTCAAAAGAGCTGCATTCTTAGCTCGGTTCACACGTCTTATTGCCGACGTAATTGCGGGGACAAATTTCGCCCCGCAATTAACGCCGCTCCCATGCGCGGGGGCGAGGCGGGGGGTCGGCACTCCCGGCCCCATAGGCATTTCATTATCCACGGCGCGTATCCCGCCAGGATAATGTGCATGTCACTTTCTCCCCCCTCGCGTATTCGCCGAGCGGGTAGGGAGACGGAAACAAGTTCTCTAGAAACTATGGATTACCGTAATGCCTGGCACGAATTTCAGCCCTACTGCAGCGCAGTACAGCGCGCAATACGGCTGCAATCCATGCCAGAAATAAGCCGTGTGAACAAGGCCTTTAAGGGTAAAATGTATTTTAGCAAGTAAATGGAAAAATACTCACCGGCTCTAGCCTTGTAGATATCTGAGCTGGAATGGAAGTGAAAGTAAAAGGTGTCTTCTGTAAAAAGCTGTTACGCTCTTCTAAATAAATTACTTGTACAGGATTCAGATCATTACCAAACACCCCACTCAGGAGAGGATGAAAATTAGAAGAGAAGGAAATCCTAAGGCCGGTCTACACGGCACTTGCACTTAATTAATTATACATTTATTGTATAGTTTAGCTCAAAATCCACTTGGTGCATGGGTGCGATCAACGCTGGACATTCTCGTGCAGTGGCTTTTTCGTCCATTTTACTGGACTGGATCAGGGGAATTTAAAGGGAATTTTTGTACATTTAGGGCCTTATGTATGAAAACTGCTAAGTTTTAATTTCTCTTTGTTCCCCATACCCCAACCATATAGGCCGTTTTTCTTCCAAAATAGGGAGGGGAAATGAAAAGGGGAGCGATTAGGTTGTAGGGAAAAAGAAAGTCTAACCCCCAGACACTTTTCATGAAATAAGGCCCTTAATTTAAGCATATATTTGGCCCCACACCCCCATTTTTTTTTGTTAAAGGTTTCCCCCCCCCGCCCCCCCCCCCTTTAATTTTTTTTTTTTTTTTTTTGGTTTTTTTAAAGTTGTGGGAAATTGGCCTATGAAAGAAACCCAAATCCTTAAAGGGGGTTTTGTTCATAAAGTTTGGGCTTTTTATTTTAAAAGGGAATTTTGCAAAAAAAGTACTTTGCAATTTGTCCATTAACATTGTCCTACCCTTTTTGGGGGATTTTTCCCTCTTTAGGGGCTGCATAGTCCTAAGGTTGAACAATACAGCCCCTGTTCAATCTCCCCTGTTGGCTGCAGCGGGGGTCGCTATAGCTACGGGACCTGGTGCCCAGAAATTTTATATTTGTGCCCCAGTAGAAGGCGGGTAAACACTAAATTTCCCAAAAGAAAAAAAACCGACAAAACAGGACTGAGGTAACGATGAAATCGATGAAAGTGAAAAACCCCCCCCTTTAAAGGGGCCCCAATAAACCATGGGGTTATATTTCAGGAAGGAGGATGAAAAATGTAACAAAAAACATAAAATAAAATTCCCAAAGGGAAAAGAAGACTATTTTAAATACCTTTAAATATTTAAGGGAACCCATTATAAACAGTGAGGGGGAGGGGCCCATCTTGTAAATTGGGTTTTTTAAACCCACGCTGGCCACATAGGCCCCACCCCTTTTTCCCCAAGCTTGTATTTTTGGAGTTTTCCAGGTTTGAATGCACTGATTTAGGAAGGGGATCAAATCACACTTGTGTATTAACCCGTAAGTCACCCCGGGGCTACCTATCTGTATCAAAACCCTATGATATTTTAATATTGTGCTGCGAGCGGTAAATTTCTAATATTATCAAATTTACAGATAAAAACTAAATATTTTATTTTTTATTTTGGATCCCTTTGGGGTAAAAACCAGTGTCCCCAAACCAAAAAATTTTTTAAAGCCCGCATTTATATTTTAAGAGTATCTAAGCAACCCTATTTTGGGTTGTGTTTACTGTGTTCTAAATGGGTGAAATTTAGGTTTAGGCCCCACACCATAGGAAAAATAGTCGGGAATTTTGGGTGGATTTTGGCACTTATTTGCTTTAAAAAAACACCCGGTGGGGTTTTTAGTTCTTCCCCGCCCGGCCCATACAATTAAATGTCCCCAAAATCAGATTTTAAACCCAAAGGGGACTCTGGGGAATATGCAACATTTTGGGCATTTTCCCCGCCGATTTTTTATGGTCCCCCGAAAAAAACCCCGTGTTTGTATAACTACACCCACGGGTTTTTCTTTGTTTGTCTATGAGCACAGGGGTACCACCCAGATTCTCGGGGGTTTTAAATAAAAAAGCGTCAAAAATTTTTATTTTTAAAACTGTTTTGGGGAAGGGACATAGCCCTAAAAATGTTCCATGGTTATTTTGGGAAAGGGTTTTTCACCCCTTTATTTCACCCAAACGGGTGGGGAAATTAAGGGGTGAAATCCGCCAGCATTAAGGAAAACCACAGTTTCATATGAACTATGGTTTCCCTTCTCCTTCCCCGCCGGGGAAATACGGGGGAATGGGGAAAAAGGACAGGGCCCAATTACATGTCGTTATACGCGCCGTGGATAATAAAATGTTATGGGGCTGGGCGGGGCTGTCCCTCCTCCGCCCCCGCCCCGGGGGGCACACGCGAAATTGCGGGCGAAATCCTTTCCCGCAATTTTTCCCGTGAAAAACCCTTTGGTGAACATGCTTTAGCCTCTCCCCATGTAAATGCTATGCTTTGACCTAGTGTATCAAAGCCTTTCATGTACAATACTTTTTAAAGGAAGCCAATGTATTTAACCCTCCCAATGTGATACTGGTCCAAAAAGGGCGTAATCTAAGGCCTCGTTCCCCAGGGCCCTTGTTTCGCCGGTTTTGCCGCGGATTGCGATGGGTCAAACCCCCTTGGGGCAAATTCAGTCGAAAAAAGTCACAGCCTATTTTCTATTGATTTCAATAAAAAATTAGGTGGCCCGTCACAGGGACGCTTTGGGTTCCGGGGCCGGATGTCCCGGGCGCGGTTTGGGACGACCCCCAATCCGGGACAAAAACAATGTGATGTAAATTTTTTAAACGGACGGATTACCACCTTCAATGTTTGGGAGGGGTTTAAACCCGTCGGGAAAATCATTTAAAATAGTGCCACACTTATTTGGCACTTTTTTGCAAACCTAAATTTTAAAACCGGGTTTCAGAACGTATTTACAAATGGAAATCCGATGTAAATACTTTCTGAAAAAAAGGCCTTGTAAACGGGCCCTAACCCTTATATGTATGGGCGTTTAACTTTTTTTTTCTGTACACGAGCTTTTTTAAAAGGCTTTTTTTTCCGGGAATAAAAACTGATTTTTTTTTGGGAAACCCAAACGTTGGCGTTTAAAAGATTTTTTTGATGAATTTTTTTCCCAAATTTTTTTTTTTTTTTTTTTTTTTTTTTTTTTTTTTCAGTTTTTTTTTTTTTTTTTGGGATTTTTTTTTATGAAGGTTTTTTTTTTTTAAATTTTTTTTTTTTTTTTTTTTTTTTAAAATTTTTTTTTTTTAAAAGGATTTTAATTTTTTTGGGGGAAAAGGGACAAGGAGGAAAAACCGGTGGTTTTTTTATTTTTTGTTGGTTTTTTTTAAAAAAAAATTTTTAAAAAAAAAACATTTTTCTTTTTGCTTTAAAAACCCTTTTAAAAGGGGGAAAGGACAGGGGTTTTTTTTCAGTGTTTTTTTCCTTTTCCAAAAAATTAAAACTTGTTTTAAACCAAAAAATACAAAACCAGTACGGTATGCATTGTACCCGTCAAGGGTATTAACGCACAGGCCCGCCCTTAAGCCTTTTTCAGGCATTGAGTTGTGGGGAAAGGGCTTTGGCAGCCGCGTCCATTGTGGCGGTGTGAGGGCAGACAGAGGGAGCCCCCTCTCTCTGTTTTTTCCCTTAGCTGAGCGATCTGGCATTTAAGGGGATTTAAATTTCGCCCTGGGGCCAGAGTGGGATGTGGGTTTAACAGCATGGGGCCACTGTTTTAGACAGCTGGTTCTTCCGGGCAAATCATTTTTTATAAAAGGGGTTTTAAAAGGGGGTTGCCCGGTTTAATTTTTTTTTTATAAATCTTTTAAATGGTGTTTATATTAAAAAAAAAATAAATTTTTTCCCCTGGGCCCTTCACCTAAAAACCCAGCGCGGGCCGCCGTCTTCCACCCTCTAAACCAGGGATGTCACTTTTGGGAAAACTGCGATTGGCTGCATTTGGTCATATTCTTTCAAAAAAAGTGCCCGCTTAAAACCAAAAAATTAAATGAAATTAAAAAATTTTTTATTTTATTTTCCCAGAACGTCTGTATAATCCATCAGCTCAAAGATATACAACACTTTTCAATTTGTTTTTTGGCTCTAAAAGTATAGGAACCCAAACTGTTTAATTTCCCCATCACTTTTATAAATTTTTACAGTCCTTGAAAGGGGTATTTAATACATGTACCACGGTTTGGAAGGGCCCCCACTGCACCCAAAACAGTGTTTAAATGATCTTCGGGGAAGGGGCAAAACAAAAAACAGAACCCAGCCGGGGGAGCAAGTAGGGGCGCAGCCGGGAAACTGGGAAACAGTTTATTTATTAAAAAGAAAAAATATATTTTTTTAAAAAAAAAAAAATTAAACCATTCAAACCCCTTTAAAAATACGACCCCTTGACAAAAAAAACAACCCCTTATACGGGTTGAAAGAAAAAAAAACCCATATTGCTTTTGGAAAGGGCAGAGAGGAAAGGGGGGAAAACCCACGGGAGGCAAAAAAGGGGTTAAATTTTGGGAAAAGGGGGTTTGGGCTATTTTTTTAAAAAATTCCTGCTGGGGTTTAAAGTTCACCACATTATTGAGGATTTCCTTTTTCCTCCGAATACTTTTCCAGCTTCCCTAGTGATTTTAATTGCGTTTGGGGGGACTAACGGGCTATACACCCTTGTTTAGTAATCTCATGAAAAAAGGGATCTCACCTGGGGTTAAACCATAGGGGGGTTAGGGGAGGTCACCCTTATCAGAAAAATGTTTTTTTTCGGCACTTGGGTCTAAAACCTCTAAATTTCCCGGGGATGTATTTTAAAAGGGGGTTTGTTCACTACAAGGATTGTTTTTTTATGTTCAAATTTTGGGCAAAAAAAATTCATTTTCCCCAAATTTTGGGGGGTATTTTCCTTTAACAGTGTCCCTCCCTATTTTAGATACCCCCCTTGTATGAGCTGCATCAGCTCCTCGGGTCCAAGCTACGACCTTTTTTGGTTTCCCCTGAAAGGCTCCCCACACGGTCGCTATAGCTACGGGCCTTTTTGATCTTTTCCTGAAAAGGCTGCCGCACGGGCCCGCTATAGCTAGAGACATGTTTGTTCCCCCTGATAGGCTGCCAGCACGGGGTTTGCTATAGCTACAGACCTTTTTTGTTTCCACTTGAAAGGCTCCGCTCGGGTTTTCCTATAGCTACAGACCAGTTTGATCTCCCCCTGAAAGGGTTTCCTAGTGCGGGCTCCTAAAGCTACAGCCGGGGTTTCCTCGGGCAGTAGTCACTGCAGGCCAGTAGTATTCAGTAAAACACTAAATTTCCCCAAAATGCAATTGAAAAAACAGGACTCAATTTCCCTTTACTAAAGAAAAACCCCCTTGTTTTGTAATTTTGGTTCCCTTCTGCTACATTGGGGACCCCAAGCCCGCCAACCCACAATTGGGGGGGGGCCTGTACATTAAATCCTGCTAGCAACTCTCAAAGTTTATCCTGAAAGCAGGGGGTCCCCCTGGTCGCGGGTTTTCGGGAAACCCAGCCCCCCCCCTTGCTAAATATCCGGGCCCCCAAGTTTGTCGGCTCCTGAATTGCAAATCATTTATACAGAGGCCCCGACGGCAAGGGAGGGAGAGAGGGGCGGGGAGGGAAGAATCCTAAACTGATATCTGGCTTTTGCTGGGGGCCCCAAAATTTTTGGGGATGTTCCCCTAAAAACTCCCCCGGTGTTTAAAAAAAGTATATGGATTTTCCCAACATTAAAATAGTAAAAAAGCCAAAAAATGGCAATTATTTTCTTGCTAAAAAAGGTTTATACAAACATTCACTAGGAGTTGAAAAACAGGCCTGGCCCTTGTCAAAAAACCCAAAACTTTTTTTACGGATTCCTTAAGGGGTGCTTTCACACAGGCATTTTGGGGGCCCTTTTTTAAATGCGCAAAAAATAAGCTGTTTTTAATTCCCATGAAACTTTTTTTTTATTACAAAACAGTTTGGAAAGCAAGTTTCAATTAGTTGTTGTAACCACAAGGTTTTAAAAACACATTAAATTTTTTTTTTTACTTTATTTTTAAAAAAAATTTTCTGAAAATTTTAACAATGAAAGCTGGAAAGGAAAAGACGTATGAAAGAAAGAAAAAACAAACCCCCAAAAATATTTTTTTTTTTTTATTTTAAATGGGTAAAAAGTTTAAAAACAAAAAATGTTGGCCCTTTAAAAAATTTTACTGAGGGAGAGACAGTAAAAGGGGCGTTGAAAAAAAAGAAAACCATAAGCAATTTTTTCCACTGTATTTACCGAGGAGGAAAAGTTTCCGGGTTTGAAAGAGAGATGTGGTTTAAAATCCCCAACTTAAAAAATTTCTTGTCTTTTCCCCAAAAAGAAGGCACCCCCTTTTTAAGAAGATTAAAATTAAAAAATCCCCAGGTCCAGGGTTTGGATACACCCAGTGTCCCAAGGAGGGTTTAAATGATGCCATAGATAGGCCCCCATTTTAATATTTATGGGGGCGTCTAATAACGGGGTAAACCCCCAAAAGGGTTTGGCGCAAAGCAAATGGGGGTTCCAATTTTTCAAAAAGGGGGTCAAAAAATGGGTCCAGGAAAAAATATAGGGCCGGGGAACCCTTTTACCCCTTTGGGTTTTAGGTAAAAAGGGGTTTTGAAGGTTTTTTCAAAAAGTATCCCCGGGGTTTTCTACGTAAAAAATGTTAACGCCTTCCAGCTGGTTTTTTTTGAAGGATCGGGCCTGTCAAACTAAAACTAAACAGCTTCTATGAGGAAAGTCCCCGTGTGACTGGATCGGGGTGAGGGACTGGATGTTATATTTCTGATTTTTTTTTAAAAACATTTGATACGGTGGGCCAAAATAAAAGGTTGGTAAGTAAAAAGAGAATGCCTTTGGGGCTGGGGGAAAAGTTTTGCAAGTGGGTAAGCCAAATTTGGGTCATAATAGAAAACAAAGGGAGTAATTAACGGTACTATCGGGCTGGACCGCTGTTATAATAGGGTACCAAAAAAGGGGCAGTATTGGGGGGAAACCCTTTTAATTAAATTTTATTAAAGTTTACACAGGATTGCAAGTAGAATATCGACTTTGCAGATGGGTCAAAAAACTCTGTTAAAATAAACAACACAATTTAAAGGGTAAAAGTGTTTTTACAAAGGGATCTAATTTAAGTTTGGGGCCTGGGGGAGGGAAATGGCAAAAAGAGGGGTTTTAAAACAGTTAAAAGCAAAGGGTTAAAGCACCCTGGGTGAGGAAAAATCCCTTACATGACTACATGTTAAATGGAAAAAGGCTGGGTAAAAGTGACATGGGGAAGGACTTGGGGAAAACCTGGTGGACCGTAAAATTTTAAATTTTAGCAGCCCGGGGTCAGACCCGCAGCTGCCAAACCCAAAAAAGGAAACATGGTTTTGATTAGAAGGGGCATAGAGGGGACAGATTTAGAAAAATTTTTCTCCCCTTATACAAGCCTGGTTAAAACCACCCCAGGGAAAATTTTTGGGACAGTTTTTGGGGGAAAAAAAAGCAGTTTTGGGCTTTTAGCGACCAGTGCGGGTATAAGGGGGAGATAAAAGGTTTTAGCTATAGCGACCCGTGCTGGCAGCCTATCCCGGAAAGACATTGGGAGGGTTGAACAGGTACAAAGGCGGGCAAAAAAAAATAATAAAAGGACTGGGGGGGTACAGAAACCCGAAAGAAATTTGCAAGATTAGGGTTTTTTTAGTTTAGAGAATAGCGGCTTCGGGGGGAAAATAAAAAATATTTTTAAATACATTAAAAGGGCAATAAGAGATTCTCCCAAGATTTTATTTATTTCCCGGACGGGATATAAACAAGGGGGGACCCCTTTGTCTTGGGGGAACGAAAGTTTTTTTCATAAAAATAGAAAGGGATTCTTTACTGTTTAAAAGCAGTGAGATGGGGAACTCTCTGCCCGGGGAAATTGTCATGGTGGGAAATTTACTAACAGAGTTCAAAAAGGGGTGCCGTTTGGAGCATAATAAAAAAAAGTTAAAAAGGGCTAGGATTTGGAGGGGGGTCTTGTTCCCGGGGTTTTTCCCGATTTTCCAGATTGGAGTTTGGGAAAAATTTTTTCCCCCAAAATTGGGACCCAAAATTTGGGTTTACCCCATTTGGGGGGGGTTTCCCCCTCTGGATCAAAAACTTTTTGCACAAAAGGGTGAACCCGGATGGAAGTCTGGGCTTTTTTCGCCTTAAAAAACAATGAAATATGAAAGAAGCTTGTGGTAATAAAGGCAGTTAATTGGGCGCAGTTAAAAATCACCAAAAACCCCGCCCTTTGAAAGCAAACCCCCTTTAGTGGGAAACAGTCCTAAAATCTGAACAAGATGCCATTCTATAAAAATTTGGTTGGGGAAAAGGAACATGTCTTTACAGCATTTAAAATTTATTCATTAATTGAGCTGGATTCCCCTCTTTTTTCCCTTTCCCGAAGTAAATTTCTGTAAAGGGGTATTTTTCAACGGCTTAAAATGGGACGTTTTCATCCCTAATTACCCACTGTAAATGCGCAAATTTCGGCTGGAAAACATCCCCGTCCCCCTTAGGTAAACCACCGTTTACATAGAGAACTTTTGGATTAGTCTCCTCTCCCCGCCGGGAATCCCCCGGGGGGGAGATAAGTGAATTTCCCTTTATTAGGGCGAAAGCTTTGTAGGCCGCTAGTAAATGAATCCTTGGCCGGCGAGGTGCCGGCCCCCGCTCCCGCCCCGCCCCCGTCCACACGGCGTAATTGCGGGGCGTAACTCCGCACCGCAAATAAGCCGTGTGAACATTGCCTAAAGGTATGTGCACATATCATGCAAATAGTTTTTTGAAATCCCAAAGTAAAACCTTTAGAATTTTGGGTTTCTTTGTCAAAAATCAAGCAGTATTGAAAATTTTGACAATTTAAAGAACAAAAAAAATAAGGGAAGGAAAGAAAAAATAAAATTTTAAGAGGCCATGCGGCCCCAATGTAGATTCCAGGGTTTAACCCCAGGGGAGAGAGGAATAAACCCATAAAAAAATTTCACAGGCAGCTGTAACCTGTTCATGACCATTTGTTGTTCCATGTACAATGGAGTGAAAGTGAAGCATTTTCTCAGTTTTTGGGGGATGCGAGTGGTTGAGATGAATAAACTTCCCCAAACAGAAAAAAAAATTGCAAACAAAAGGAAATCTTTTTTTGGTTTTTATAAAACCAGCTAAAAAGGAGCGTGTTCAACCAAAGCCTGTATGATCAGCACATGTATGTTATAGCGGATCCGGTGCCGCAGCAATGAGTAATTTGCTTGCTCACTGTCGAAAATTTTAACTGCGGTGGCTTCCAGGCTGTCTGTGATGTCAACACCCTGGTAATTGACAGCTGCCATGGTGAGGACAATTCACTGTTAGGGCCAGTTCACATGGCTTATTCAAGCCGTAATTGCAGGACGGATTTCGCCTGCAATACGGCTTGAATAAGGGGCGGGGCGGGGAGAGTTTGGCCCCAAGACTTTCTTATCCACGGCGGTACCCCCCGCAAATAAAAACATTTCAATTTCTCCCCGCCCGGGGATTCGGAGGGGGTTAGGGGGTGGAACCCAAAATTCTCTACGGAACTGTGGATTACCGTAAGGGTGGACGGATTCCAGCCGTTTTTGCAGCACAGAAACGGACGCAATGGGGCTGCAATCCGTGCCCAAAATAAGCCTGTGAACGGGCCCCTTTAAATGTAAGGCTAGTTTTAACGGCAATAATTGGGGTGTTTTGCCCCAATTACCCCGTGTGCTCAGGAGTAAGGGGCGGGGAACGGCGCCTCCGGCCCCATAAAAATTCAGTTCTCAGCGCTAACGCCGGGGAAAATTGGGAAATGTCACTTCTTTCCCCGCTCGGCGTATTGTACGAGCAGAGAGAAGAGACGTAATCCATAGTTCTCTATGAGAACTGTGGATTACTGTAATGACTGGGACATATCTTGCCCCGTATTTAGCGCAGTATGGCGCGAAATACGGGGTAAGATACGCCCCATTTTAAGCCTTGTGAACATAGCCTAATAACCGCGATCTACAGATCACTGAAGTCACATCCCCCTATTGGGACAAGTGAAGATAGTGTAAAAAAAAAAAGAAAATTTTAAACCCAGACACAAAAAATACACACACTGCCCTTTCCCATTCCAATAAACTAATCACCCAAAAAGAAATGTAAAAATAAATAAAGTACACATATATGGTATTGTCACGTCCGTCACCTATAAATCTATCACATAGTATAACTGGATAAATGGCGTAGCATGTCATGTCAATTGTCTAATTGTCTCTGCCTAGTTTAAATGGTACGTCTTTTCTGGTGAACAGCAAATCCCAGCCAAAGCACAGCATTATATGTCTAATTGTCTCTGCCTAATTTAAATGGTATGTTTTTGTCTAGTTATTTTGGCCAAGCTCTGTCTTCCATAATTTATCCTGTGTTTATTTGTGTAGCCATGAATCCCAGATATTCCCCTTGAAGTGTCTGCTTTGTGCAAAGCTATTTGTAGCTCCACCCATTTACGACACCTGAATGCTCAATTTGAACTCATCATAGTTGAGTATAAGTTGCAGAGCTCCGGTCTGTGACCACGGTCTGATGGCCAAATTTCACGTGCCAAATTTCTAAGTGGCAATTTAGAAGTGGCAATCCTCAGAAATATCCCAGAACTGAGCCAGAAGTGAGCATAAGGGAGCAGGAACTCTCGCCTTTTTGTAAGTAGCTGCACTTTGTCGCATACTCCTTAATTACCATACTTGCTATTACTATCTACCTTGCAGCCATCTGCCTCCTATCTTACCACTCTGTCTTGCCATCAGACAAGTTTATCCACATAAGCTCCTCTCTCCTTCCCTCACCTATGTACTCATCCCACACGCTATTTTCCCTTTTCAACCACCCCAAACCTCCAGCTCACATATTACTACACAAACGCTGCTCATATTCATCACCGAACCATCTGCTGTCTCTTTTCATTCTCCAGCTTCTTGCTGCAGGGGACATCTCTCCTAACCCCGGCCCACCCTTCACTGCTCATCCCACCTCCTCCTCCTTCCATAGAAACCCTGCAAACCCTGCTTGCTATTCGCTGTACGTCTTTTTCTGCCCCTTTTAAGTTGCCTATGGAACGCCGATCCGTCTTCAACAAACTCATTTGCTGTTCATGACCTTTTTCTCTCCAAGTCCCTAACTGCTGGCCCTCACAGAAACATGGCTCCAGCCATCTGACCCCGGGCTTCCCCTTGCCGCTCTCACCTATGGTGGCCTACACTTCACTCACACCCCCAGACCTGAGAACAGGCCGGGAGGAGGAGTCGGATTACTTCTCTCTCCAGATTGCCCTTACCAGGTCATTCCCGCTGTACCCTCATTCACTTTCCCCTCCTTTGAAGTCCACACCCTCAGACTCTTTCGGCCATTTTCCATCACAGTCGCAGTTGTCTACAGACCCCCCGGCTCACCCCGCCAGTTCTTTGGATCATTTTGCGCCTGGCTCCCACACTTCCTCTCTATGAAATACCCCACTTCCCTCATGGGTGATTTCAACATCCCCCATTTTTTTATTATTATTATTATTATTTATTTTAAAGCGCCATTGATTCTAGGGCGCTGTACATTCGAGGGGGGTTACATACATTACATAAGTCAAACGAGTACAGTGGTAAGTGATAATGACAATTGGCATGACAGAGGGAGAGAGGACCCTACCTGCGAGGACTTAAAAATCTACAAGGAGGGAGAAAGAGACAGGAGGTGAGGGGCAGAATGTTTTTTGGAGGAAGTAGTGAACAAGGTTAGTGAAGGTTATAGGCAAGCCTGAAGAAATGGGTTTTTTAGGTTGCTTTTGAAGCTGGTGAAAGCGGAGGGGGAAATCTGATGTGTTGGGGGAGTGAGTTTCCCGAGTGTGGGTGAAGCACGGGAGAAGTCTTGGAGATGGTTGTGTGAAGGAACTGATAAGGGGACGAGCAGAGAGAATGTCTGTGAGGAGCGGAGACTGCGTGAGGGGGAAAATTGTTACAATTCAAGGCTGAGATGCCTGATGGAGGGGAGAGCGATCATGGGAGAGCCCTTGTAGTCATGGTTCTAGTACCGTTGCGCGCGCGCGAAAAAAAACATGAGATTCGCTTGGCAATGGAAGCCAGTGATAGGTCGATTCTGGCAGAGGGGAGAGGCAGAGAGTAGCGAGGAAGAGGTGGATAAGACTGCAGACAGAGTTAAGAAGTATGATTGAGGGGAGCTAGGGTGCAAGGCTGGGAAGCCACAGAGAAGGATGTTTCAGTAGTTCTAGGCGGGAAGCTGACAAGGGCATGGAGCCAGCATTTTCTGTAGTGTCATTAGTTATAGGAATGAGCGGCTAATGCGACGAGAATGACTTTCTCCATGTGGAAAGTTCGGAAGGTAGAGTGTGGTTGGATGTTTGTGGTTTGAAAAGATAGAGCCTGCAGTCTAGGATTACCAAGGCAACGGACTAGTCGTGGGACCTAGTGTGAGAGTGTAGAGCCGTTGACCTGTAATAGGAGAACAGAGGCAGGTAAGTAGGAATGGTGGAAAGACTGATGAGTTCTGTTCTTTTTCCACAATTAGTTTTTAGAGACTTGATAGAGAAGAAGGCGGAAAGGACGACAGACCAGTCAGGGACTCCTCCGGGAAGTACGAGAAGTGACCATCTGGAGCACGGAGATGTAGAGTTGGGTATCGATCCGCGATAAACAGGTGGTTAATTAAAAACCATGTGCCAGGCGTATGAGCTGACCAAGAGCCAATGGTGTAGATAGAGGAAGAGTAGAGGCCCAGGACTGACCACTAAGGGGGACCACCGACAGAAGAGAGGCCGTGGGAGGACGTAGGAGCGAGAATAGATACTACTGACAAGTCCGACGTCATGAGGTAGGAGGAGATCCAGGAAATGAGCCAAATCATGCTGTGATCCCCGAGGGAGGAGAGGATTTTTTGCAGGAGGGAATGGTCGACAGTTCAAAGTCAGCAGGACCAGGTCTAAGAGTAGAGAGCACAGATGTAGTGAGCATGAGGGCTCTTAGGCATTACTGAAGACGTCATCTAGAGACATATTTGTTTAGGGCGGTTTCTCGAGTATAGTGGGTGAGGGTCGGAAACCAGATTGTAGTTGGGGTCAAGAAGAGAGTGGACGAGAGGTGGAGACGAGCTGAGATAGCCGTGCTGCACGAGGAGTTTTTGCACGAGCAAAAGGGGCAGTGATATGGGCGATAGATTGGACACGGAGAAGAGGGTCACCGGTTGTTTTTTAAGGATTGGCAGTGATAGTAGCATGTTTAAAAGGCGGAAGGTAATATGCCAGAGGTTAGCGTTATAGTTGAAGAGATGGGTGAGGCTGGGATGATAAAGCACGAGGTCTGGGATGAGGTGGGATGGCAGTGCGGGTCAAGACCGTACAGGTAGTTAGGTGGATTTGGACGAAGTAAAGAGTGAGAGCATGAGCGCGAGAGAGTGCAGCGCGAGGTGGCAACAAGTGTAAGGGGGAAAGCAGGTTGCAAGGTAAGAGGCGGGCAGTGTGGGAGACAGTGGGCTGATAGCTTTCCTGATGTGGTTGTCTTCAGAATGAATTGGAATGGCAAAGTTGTCTGCTGCGAGGAGGGATGGGGGAGGAGGTGTTGGCCGGACAGGCATAAGAGATTGAAGGTTTTTGAATAATTGTCTGGGGTTGTGGGAGCAGGAGGATATGAGAGTGGTGAAATAGTCCCCTGTTTGGACTGAGGCGCGAGAGTGAGAGACGTAAATGTCTAGGCAGTGCGAGTGTGTTGTATAAAGGCAAAAGTCATCATGAGAGTGAGTGTTTCTTCCAGACGCGGCGCGTTCGTTGCCGCAAGTATTTCTGGAAGCTCGCCTCAGCTGTTTCGGTAGAAAGAGTCTGAGTGCCCAGGGTACGTCTGTTAGATTGTTGTGGGTTCTGTGTTGTGTGTGAGAGGAGCGACTGAGTCAAGGCGTGATAGAATGTATGGATTGTAGAAATTGTTGGCAGCGCCTGGTCATTAAATGAGAGCATATTGACGAGGTTGCGAGATGAGAGTCAGAGAGAGTCTGAGGGTTAGGTTTTGTATCACATTCTGCTGGTCGAACTGCATATGACAGACAGGATGAGGCAGGTGGGGACGGAAGATAGTGGTGAAAGGTAAGCAGGGATGTGAGTCAGATACTAGCAGTGGTGGAGAGTGAGAGATGTCAGAACAGGGGCGAGAGGCGGTATGACGATGAGGCGTCCAGTGTGTTCCGTCTCGTTGTGAGTGGCTCCTGTAGGTCCGACTGGTAGACGGTTCGAAGGAGGAGCAGAGTGAAAAGAGTTTTCGGTTGGACAAGCAGACGTGGGCAGGTGTCGATAGGGTATGGTTGAATGTCTCCCATGATGATAGAGGGATGTCGTGCGCGAAGAAAGTGGAGAAGTCCACAGGAACACAATTGGTCAAGAAAGGCCGTGGCAGGGCCATGGCAGCGGTAGACAACAGCCAACTATGGAGTCGAGGGGGCGAAGACTTCGGACAGAGTGCACTTCAAGGATAACGAGTGTGAGGGCAATGCAAGAGTGGAGGCGGGACGAAAGGAGCAGAGTGTCAGACAATACGGAGGGCGACACCACCACCATGGCTCCTGCGCATGTTTACCTCCCGAGGCGAGCGCGAGTCTGTGGGTAAGTTGAGCCGCTAAAATAGAGGTGCGGCGAGGGGAGCACAGTGTCCAGAGGGAGGTCAGCCAGGTTTCAGTCAGACCAAGGAAGAGCTAAGTTGCGCGTGAGAAGAAAAAGTCATGTATGATGAGAGTTTATTGACATACACGACCGTTAGGCATAGTCCATAAGCTCCCAAGGAGAGGGGATGGGGGTAGGCACGGGTCAGAGGGATGCTGGCATGTATCCTGGTTGAAGATTAGCGAGAGAGCGTGAGAGTGTCGAGTCGTGATTCGAGGAGGTACAGAGACTAGTGTGGGAATGTGCTGTGGGCGCCCTGGGTTGGAGTGGAAACAGTCCCCTGAATGCCACAGAAGGCAGGCAGAGAGGAGGGTGAGTAGGATGAGCAGTAGGATAGACCTGCTAGTTTGGCACGGGTTAGTTTGAGTGCGGAGGGCATTGAACGAGTGGGAAGAGGTTGTTGGCTCGGCCCGACAGGTTGTGAGTGTAGCAATGCAGGGGGAGATAGTAGGACATCATTGTCGCGTCCAGCGAGGCGAGTTTGGGGATAATCAAGAAGTGTGGAGGAGATTGGAGATTGCGATTATTGATCGGAAAAGAAGAGGCATAGTGTTAATCATCAGTTGACACGTTATGTCAGGTGGACGAGTTGATGGGAGGCCTCTCTTGCGATGGGACAGTTGAGACGGCACTCTCGTGGCCTGATTGATGACGGTATAGTCTCTTTCTGCCTCAGCAGTTTCTTCTTGTTCATAACCACTTCTCCTGGCCTTCTCGCATTTCTCACCGACTCTCCAACCCACAAGGATGGACTCTCTGGATCGTTTGTTCTGTCACTCCTTTCCTCATTTCTAACTTTCACTAACTCTCCTTATGCCTCTCTCTGACCACGCGCAACCTATCTCCTTCATTATCACTAATTATCACATCTCTTCACCTGGACAAAAACCTGCTCATCACACAATTCCGAAATATCCGCTCCCATTTCATACCTCAGGAAGCCTCAGACACATACCGTCACTTCACTGCCCCCAACTCCTCCCTCTCCTGTCACTGACCTCCGGCTGTCAAACATTAAACATGAAACTCTCACAACACCCTGGACCATGCTCTGCCACTACACATACACCGCACCCGCACCAGATCGTACGCCCTTGAAGCCTTGCACACGCCTCAGAACGCCGATCTGCAGCAGCTGTTCCAGGGTGTGCTGAGCGGCCTGTGGAGAAAGTCGAAGCTACCGTGCAGACTTTCTCCACATACAAAAATCATAAGCTCAGTGTCACTTACCACACCGCGCGCCTTCACTGCGCAAACAATAAATATCTTCGTCCCGCCGCATCTCAACACTACACAACAACCCAAAATGGCGGCCTCTTTGACACCTACTACGTTGTTCCACTCCCTCCTAAGGCCCAAATCTCAGGCCCGCAGTCACTGAACCTTCAGTGCTGAAGACCTCTGGCCATTCACTTCAAAGTGAAAATTGAAAATATCCGCTAAAACATACACTCAGGTCCCCAAGTAAACCATAACCAGTCCCCCCCCGCACGTCCTCTAGTTTGGACTCTCAGCTTCGAAACCACGACAGAGGAAGAAGTGTTCCAGTGTCCATGCTTCTCCTGTCTGCCCACCCCACCACCCTGCTCTACTGACCACTCATTCCCTCCCACCAGCGTCCAGTCTATTCGCCTCCAGCTGTCCTCTCTCCACACACTACTGCTCTATCTGTCAACCCTCAGTCTCTCCACCTGGATCACTTTCCACACTTCGCGTTCAAACACGCCAGTCATCCACACCCGCATAACAGACTAAAAAAGCCATCTCTGGACCCGTCCTGTGCTGCTAACACCGACCAGCGACGTCTATAACTTGCCCTTCATCCAAACCTCTTTGAGACGCTTGGTCTAGCTCTCGCCTAATGTCCGCTATCTCTCTATTAAACTCTCTCGTTTTTGACCCTCTGCAATCACTGTCTTGCCGCACGCATTACACTCCACGGAAACTGCCCATAGTTACAAGTCTCAAATGACCTCCTAAACAGCAAAATACTCAGGGTAAACTACTCCTTGCGCAGCATCTCTCTTCGATCATCTCTGCCAGCGTTTCTAACACTGTCGGAACACCACCTTCTCTCTCACGCAATGCTCCAGCGCATTGGCCTCCAGGATCACCGCGCTCATCCGCTTGGTTCACATCTTACCTGTCTAAACTCGCTCCTTCGAGTGTCTCATTTATCAGGTTCAAGTAGCTCCTCTACCTCCTTGCCCTGTGATTGGAGCGTTCCCCCAGGGATCAGTTCTAGTTCCTCCTCCTCCTTTTTCATTGTACACAGCCCCCATTAGGACAAGAACCATCCAGTACATTTGGCTCCAGTACATCTCTCATGCTGAGCGTGACAGCCCAAGTTAATACACCCTCCTCGCCGTGACATCACTCCAGCCCTTGCTCCACAAAACTCACCCAGTGGGTACTGTCCTGGCCGCTGTCCTCTGACGATCATGCCGTGCTCTCCATCGAAACTAAACTTCACTAAAACTGAACTCTTGTCTTCCGCCAACTACATCCAACCCCACCCGAGCTTTTTCTTGTTTCTGTATGTGTGTACCCGCATTTCTCCTAGGCAGACAGGCCTGGCTGTCTAGGGGTTTTAGTTAGACTTATCCTGATCTGAACCTTCACCAATCTGCGTCAATCCACTTGCCCTCTCCATGTCACCTGCACCTCAAGAACATCTCCAGAAATCCGTCAGTTTCTCACCGTCGGAAACAACAGCAAATTCCTCATTACTAGCTCTTTAATTCATTTCATCGTCTTTGCGACTACAGAAACTCCTTGCTTACATGCGGTCTCCCGCCTCTCGTGCAAACTCTCCCCTTCTTCAATAATGTCCAGATGCAGCCGCCAGGCTCATCTTTCTCTCCAGCCGCTATACTGACGCCTCTACCCTGTCAGTTCACTGCAGCATGTGGTTGCCCATTCGAGATACAGGATACAGTACTAAACTCAGCCATACATCTCGCACATCATCAAGCTCTCCCAACATCGCTGCCAAAACCGCACCTACATACCCTCCCTCGTCTCTGGGTCTACACCCTACCCCCCTCATCGGCTCCTCTGCTGCTGATATCAGGTACACTCATCAACTCAACCGAACCTCCCATCTGACCCCGTCTCCAATCTATTCACCCCACGTTCGGCAACCAACTTCTGCTGGACCAGTGCTACTCGCGCTGCGATCAGGCACATTCACAACCTCATATATAGAGAGGGCCCGAGAAACCTCTTCACTGCATCCCTGGCCTACGGCTTTCACCTACCAATATCCCTAACCTGAGAGATGGACACACATTGGGTTTTGTCACTCGCTAGCAATAGGGCACTCACAGCACTTATCTGTATACAGATGTACTGTCAGATTGGCAGGGGGGGTTCATTCATTTTCATTAATCCACCCCCTATTTATTAAACAATGCTGGAACATTGTAAACTTGGCACTTCCAAGACCGTATGTTTCACCGCATCACACCCTAAGGCCGGGCTGTTCACATCTGCTAATAACTCCCACCGGATATGGGCCGTACTCCTGCGCCAGATAGCGCCTAACTCTGCGGCCGTATGCGCCGCAGAACGGCGCCAATCCATTGGAGTAATTAATACTGTAATTCCACTTCTCTCATAGAGAAAGTGGATTCCGTCGCTCCTCCCCGCTCGGTGATATCCACCGCGGGGTGATGAAAGTGACATGCACATAATTTTACTGCGTGTACCGCCGTAGATAATGACAATCGATGGGGCCGGGGAGCGGTGCCCCCGCCGCGCTCCGGCCCCGCCCCCGTCCCGTCCCTTATTCACGCCGGATTTGTGAGCGCAATCCGGCTCACAAATCCGCCGTGAATAAGCCGTGTGAACGGGGCCTAAAGGTGCTTTCACATGGTGCGTTTTTGGTGCGTTTTTGATGCGTTTTTTGGATGCGTTTTTTGTACAGGAAGGCACAGCAATTAATTACATACATTGTTGCACAAAAAACGCATCCAAAAAAACGCACCAAAAACGCACCGTGTGAAAGCACCCTAATAGATTGTAAGCTCTCACGAGCAGGGCTCTCACACCTTGTGTCTCATTTGTAAGTACCTTTAATGTGTAAATGTCTGTACGTTTACCCTTGAATTTGTAAAGTGCTGCGGAATATGTTGGCGCTATATAAATAAAGATTATTATTATTATTTATACCGCATGGTGACTGCTGTAAAAAAAAAAAATTGCTGTATTTTGTTCATCATGCCTCCAAAAAACCTTTGATAAGTGATCAAAGCATCATAGAACCTCAGAATGGTACCATTGAGAACCTCAACTCATTCCGCAAAGAACTAGCCCTTAATCGGCTCCATATACTGAAAAATAAAACACTTATGGCTGTTTGATAATGACAATATAAAAACCTATCTCTATTATGTGAAAGTAATAAACATAAAAAACTATATACAATTGATATGTTTGTAGTTGTACTAACCCTCACAGTAAAGTTAGCATGTCTTTTATACAATGGCGTTCCTCTCCTCTCCCACCCCCCAATTCCTTGTCCCAGTAAAAAAAAGAAAAAAAAGCAGTGGAACACCTCTGGGCCCAAAAGCACAATACACCCCTAGATGAGATCCATGAGATCTCATGGATGCAATGACTTCTGGAAGGTTTCTTGTAATTAATACTTTTGGGTATTATATTTAAATATTGGACTTAAAGTCTCTATTCGTACCCGCATGTACGTCTGTGTAGGGCGGTTTCTCCTTCCCCGCCTTCAGCTTTTAGACAGTTCATAGAGCAGACGTATGCATATGAAACATAGTAGCAAAATTTATTGAGCACATAAATACAAGTATAAAAATGTATGCAACATAATTGTATCCTGGGTAGTCTCGTCCGCGGCGTACTGGTGTAGTGTAAAACACTATCCAAGAAAGATATAGTATGAGTCCATGCGATACATGTAGCACGGCAATAGCAGTCTACCAGGCTGAGGGTACCACACCTGTGGAATGCGACTATTCGAGAGGTAACTCCTCCCTTTCTCAAGCATGATGGACATTTGGTAAGCTTCCTTTTTTAAACATGCTGTTAACCATTGGTCATCCAAGAAACAAGTATGCAACACACAAAGTCAATTAAAAACAAACCAATTAAAAACACTTACAAAAACACATTCAACTTAAGGTTTTCGTTGAGTCCCTTAGGGTTTAAGGTGTCTAATTTATATATCCATGAAGCCTCTTTTTGTAATAATATTTTTTCAATGGCAAACCCTTCTAAACATTGCACCTGTTCCAGAATGCACCATCGGAGTTCAGACACTCCGTGGCGCTTCTCAAAAAAGTGTCTCGCTACGGTGGTCTCCCCATATTTCCTTTCTCTCTTTTGATTATTATTGGGGTTATTTTCCTTTTCTAAATTTTTTTTTATTATAATTCCGAATTGCTGATTGGTGCCAAATTTAGGCCCCTTTTTTTTTGATAGCTCTTTTGGTTTGCCCAACTAGCCCCTTTCCCCCAGGGGCATTTTTAATAAAAAATATCCTTTTTTCCGTATTGCAGTATAGAAAACCCTAATTATTGTTTTTTATAACCCCTTTTTTTGTAAGGGACACGAAAGAACCCTTTTAAAAAATTGAAAGGCACTTTGGCAATTTTCCCTTTTAAATTTTCAAAAGGTACCCATGTTTCTGAATGAAAGGGTTAATTTTTTGTGGTTGTTTTTTTATTTAAAATTTTGACTTCAAAGATTTTTATTCCCTAATGTTTTTCCCCCTTTCCTTTTACACAATTTTCTGGAAGGTTTTCCCCCTGTACCTTTGGGAATTTGGGGGCTTTGTAAATGCCAAATTGCACCCAAATTTTAATCTGCTTCCAAAAACCTTTTGCCTCCCTCCCTTGTACCCTTTAATTTTTCCCAAACGGAGTTTTTCACCCCCATAAGGCTATTGCCCAAACATTTAACTTGGGGGGGGCCCCCCCTACTGTACATGAAAAAATAACCCCGGGCCTCCCCGGACATAAATGCGCCCCAAAATTTTCCCCCAGTGTCAAAACAAAATGTATTTGGGAGTACAAAAACAAGTTAGTCAAAAATTTTTCAAATTTTAACACATCTTACAAGGGCTAAGTTCCCATCCCTATCCCCACCACCCCCATACAATAACCCCCCCCAATAGTCCACATTTTTCCCCCTCCATGTTTCCACCTTCTAAAAAAAAAACACCAGCAAGAAAGTAAAAAGTCTAACTCCCATCAAGGGTCAGGTGTGCCCTCAAATTTTATTTCAGGGACACATGGGACTCTGCCCTTAAACCCCCCTTCATAAACCCAAAACCCCCAAACCCCCGGAAAAAACAACAAGAGGGCAAGGGCCCGTCGGGGATAACCACAACACCATCATATAAAGACCACATAGAGGTCAGACACCAACTCATGTATAACCTAAACCCGGGCATATAAAGACCCAAAATAGTGGTAGGGCACCAGAAGGTAAACCTACAACCTTTCCATAAAAAGGATAAATTGTTGGGCAGACACCAGCTTTATGTAAAAAACCAAAAACACCCAAAAAGGAAGGGCCCACATAGTGGTCAAACACCCGGTTTAGGTCTAACCAAAATACCGCCATTTTAGAACCAATAGTGGTCATACACCAGTTAGGTAATTTTAATACCCAAAACCGCCAAAAGAGACCAAAAGGGGGGTCAAACCCAGCTAGGTCACATCAATTAAAAGAAAACAGGCACTGAACCAATATAAAAAGTTTAAAATAACCCCTGAAAAACCCGGGATCACCCGGGGGAAACGTTTTTATTGATGATTTGTTCTCCTTTTCTAAAGAAATCGTTTTTTATTCCCTTTTCTTCTACATCCATTCCCCACTGCCCTGATGACTTTTCCCGGCCCCCACTCACCCTGCAGAAATGACACCACAAATATCTTTAAAAATCCTTCAATTTTCCAGGGACCTTTTTTACCTTAAATTTCCCAAACCTCTGTACAAATACTCAGGGGGGGAGAGCGGGTAACCCAAGGCCCCTAAATTAGAGGCCCCAGTACCCTAAGGGGTCGGGGGGGGGGAGAGGGCTAAACCCCCTGGGAAAATAATTTCTACAAATTTTGGTTTTTTTAAAAAGGGGGGCGGGTTTTCAATTAATATTACCAGGGGAGGGCCTTTAGGTATAAAACAGGCTTGGGTTTTTGGGGGGCTTTTTCCCTTTAAAGGGGGTATAACAGGGGCCCGGGGTTAAAGGGGTTCTCATTTAAAGGGGGTTTTACAGGCAGTAAGGGGGTTTTCAAATTTTGGTGGTATACACAGTTAAAAGGGGCTCCCTTTTGCTAGGGGTGCAGGAAATCTGGGTTCCCCCTTTTTTTTTATTTGGTAGTCAGGGCCCCCTTTTAAAACAAACAGGGGCCCCCTTTTAGGTAGTCAGGGCCCCCTTAAGACAGTAAGGGCCCCCCTGTAGGTAACCGGGCCCCCTTCCCCTTTGCCAGGGCCCCCCCTTTCCCTTAGCCAGGGCCCCCCCTTTAGGTAGCCCAAAGGGGCCCCCTTCCCCTTAGTCAAGGGGGCCCCCCTTTTAAGGGAGCCCGGCCCCTTCCATTAGGGCTTGGGCCCCCTTTAAAGGGGGCCGGGGCCCCCCCCCATTGTCGGGGCCCCCTTTATTATGGGCCCGGAAATCCTTCCATTAAATCAGGGCCCCCTTTAAAAGCCCGGGGGCCCCCCCCTTTTGGTAGCCCCGGGCCCCCCCTTTTTTTTGGGTAAACCAAAGGGCCCCTTCCATTAGTCGGGGGCCCCCCCTTTTGGTTTGCCAGGGCCCCCTTCCTTTAGTCAGGGCCCCCTTTTTAGGTTTGCCTGGCCCCCTTCCATTTAGTCAGGGCCCCAACTTTAATTTTTATATAGCCAAAAAAGGGCCCCCCTTTTAAATAGCCAGGGCCCCCCTTCCCTTTTTTCGGGCCCCCCAAAATTTTTAGGTTTCCCGGCCCCCCTTCCATTTAAAAAAAGGGGCCCCCCTTTTTTGGTACCAGGGCCCCCCTTTCCCTTAGTCAGGGGCCCCCAAATTTTTGGTAGCCAGGGGGCCCCCCCTTTTTTGGTGCCAGGGACTCCCCCCATTATCAAAGGCCCCCCCTTTAAAGGGGAGCCAGGGGCCCCTTCCCTTAGGGCAGGGCCCCCCTTTTAGGTAGCCAAAGGGGCCCCCTTCCATTAGCCAGGGCCCCCCTTTTAGGTACCCGGGCCCCCCTTTTTCCCTTTGTAAAGGGCCCCTTTTGGGCCGGCCCCCAAAGTTTGCCAGGGCCCCCCCTTTTAAGGTAGCCGGGGTCCCCTTTTAGGTAGCCGGGCCCCCCCTTCCATTTAAAACAGGGGCCCCCCCTTTTAGGTTGGCCAGGGACTTTTCTTCCAATTTGCAGGGGCACCCCTTTTGGGAAGCCAGGGCCCCCCTTTCATTAGTCGGGCCCCCCTTTTAGGTTTTGCCGGACCCCTTTAGGTAAAATAAAGAAAAACAAAAAACAAAAAAAAAAAACCACGTCCTTTTTGCTTTCCGGCTTCCGCCCCCATTGGGGCCCCGCTTCCCTTTCCCCCGCCGGGCCTCCCAAATTGCCGCCCTGCAGAGGCGGCCGGCGGTGCGTGACGCCCCAAAAACCCCATTTGGTTTAAAAAGGGGGGGCGGCCCGGTAGGCTGAAGGTCTAACAAAATTTCAGCCCCGGGCCCGGGGGGATCGCGGAGCGCAAATGGACTTCCTTTTCCATTTAAATTTCGCAGCCCCGGGAGTCAGGGGGAATTTTTTTCAGTTTAACAGAAAGCGCCGGCCCGGCCCCGGGGTCGATGGGGACTTTCCTCCCGGGGGCCCCCCAAAAGTCCCTCGGGGGCCCACCGGGGGTTTTAAAAATCCCCCCAGCCCAGTCGAAGCCCCTTTTATCACACTTTTAAAAGAGCTTTTTTTGAAAATTTCCCCTTGGTCTTGGAGCTTTTTTGGAAAATTTGAAAAAAAGCCCTTAAATTTTTCCAAATTTTTAAACAAATTTTTAAAAATTTTTTACAAAAAAAAATTATTGGAAACATTTCCCTTTCTAACCAAAAACACAATGTGTTTATGAGAAAAACAATCTCTGAATCACATTAAAAAGGTTTAAAAAATTAAAAAAATTATTCCACCATAAATTGAAAATTTTTCCAAATTTGGGAAAAAAAAGGGCTCGTTTTTTTTGGTCCAAAAAATGCCTTTCGTCCTGAAGGGATTTAAAGTTTTTTTAATAAAGATTATGATTTTATATATTGTGTTTTTGTGTATCCCCCTTTTTTTTTGTTTAAAAAGGGCGTGTCAGGTTGGTTTCCCAACTAATTAAAAAGGACCTAAAAAAAAAGAAGTTTTTTAAAAAGGGGTTTTTTCCTTTTTTGGTTTAAAGGGGGAAAAAAACTTTTTTTTTTCCGTAAAGGGGGGGGGTTTGGGAATTGTCTTTTTGGGCTGTTTTTATTTTGTTTCCCTGGGGCTTTGTGAAAACCCGTTGGACAAAAAGGGGAAATTTTAAAAATTAAAAAAATCCTTTCAGACAAAACTCTGGGAAAAATTTAGAAAAACAAAAAAACAAACACTTTCTCAAATAAGCTTCATTAAAGGGAAAACCCCAAAAAATTTCCCCCTGTATTTCAGTTTTTAAAAAAAACCTGGCCCCTTTAAAAACAGTCGAAGTTGGGCCCAAATCAGCCAAAATGACAGCTTTTAAAAAATGGGCTTGTGGACAAAATTTTAGGCTCCTGAGCTGGGGGGAATTTCCAAAAAGTGCTGGGGGAGCCTATAAATCCCCCTCATTTGTGTCACAAAGCAAACAGTATATGGGGTTGTTTCAACCACCCGGAAAAGTTTTTAAACTATTTTGTTTTCAAGCCCCCCTTTTTAGGGAAAACCGTCTTTTGGGGTTTTGCAACTGTCGGTTTCCCAAAAACGGGGTCTATACAATTAACTTAAAAATTCCCCTGTGTTTTATTGGCCCGAAAAAACCCCGGCCCCGGCGTTTCAATGAAAAAAAAAAATCGGAAAAAAAATACCAAACCTCAAAAGTTTTGGGGCCCGCTGCACGGGTTTTCCCTAGCACCCCGTTCCAACTTTTCTTTTCGCAAAAGCGCAAAAACCCCCTAAAGAAACCGGGGGAAAAACCCCTGCAGTGGGGAAAGCCCTTTGTTTTGCTTTGCCCGCTTTTAAACCCTATGTAGTGGGGAGGGGGTCCTCCCCCTGGGGAAAATTTGGGATTTCCCAAAAAGATTTATAAATGTTCTCCTTTTAAATTACAAAGTGAAAGTAAAACTGAGGGAAAACCCTCTGGGAAATTGGGTAATGACATGTATTTTGAGAAAAAAATTTTATAATTTAATTTTTCCCAAAACAATTTTAGGGTTTGTTTTTTGGGGGTGGTTTTGGTTTCTTTAAACCCTTTTTAAGGCCAACCCCTTACGTTTTGGACCTTTGGTTTTTACTGGGTTAAGCACCCTGAAAATTTTTCCCGGAACCTTTGAAAACCTTTTTTGTCTCCCTGTGCAGGGGATTGATTTAAAGTCTATGCTTAAATTTCTGTTTCTTTACAGCTAAAAAAACAATCTTAAAAAAGCTGGGGACCCAAACATTGGGGTCCTGTGATCCCCTGGGGGTTTTGGGGTTCCCCTTTTTGGGAAAAATTGGGTCAGTCAGTTTTGCTGACTCACCCCTTACAGTGATCCAAGGGCCTGGGCTCTTTTTTTTTGTTTAAAGTGAGGGAAACGGATTACTGTGCTGGGTCCTAGTGCCCCCTGGGGGCTGGGGATTGAGCTGTCCCCCCCTGAAAAACTTTTTAACCCCTCCCCTGCCCAATCCTTTTAATGCCCCCGTGATCCTTGGTGGCAAACTGTATGATCAGGCAGTTTGCCCCTTTCAATTTTCCCGCAATTTTTTTTGCCCCGTGATCATCAGGGTTTCATTGAAAAAAAAACCCAAAAAATTAAAAACCCCTTTTATTGCCCTGTCCCTGTTCCCCTCAAATCATTTTGGGTTTTAAATGTCTGATAATTTTAAAAAAGGGGTTTTTAAAATTTCTGTTTTTCCCCCCCTCTGTCATGCCCATCACCACCCCAAAAAAAAGCCTGAAAAATATCCCAAAACAAAGAATGTGCTCCTTTTAATTCTGAAGGCCTGTGGAAGGTTTAAAAAGCGCATTTTGGGCCCCCAAGTGGGGTAAAAACTTTAAAAAATTTCATAATAAAGGAGAATCATTATTGATTTGCCCAAATTTTTTTGGGGAAAAATTTGGGGTTCCAATTAAATAAAGGGAAAAAAAATTGGGGAAAACTGGGAAAAAAGTAAAAATTTTTTAAATTTTTCTTTCACTTCACTTTTTTTATTAAAAAATTTTTTGCAAATTTCCTAGAGGGTTTTAAAAAACTTCCCAATGCTTGGTTTTGACCATGTTAAGGGGAAAGTTGTTTCTGAAAAGGAGTCAAATTTAAAAGGGGTTTCTAAAAATTTCAAGCCCCTCAAAAAAACCCCCAAACAAAGTGCCTGGTCCCAAAAAAATCTTTCTTTCCCAAAATTTTTTTAAAATTTTAAAATTTGCCCACTAAAAAATTTTAAACCCCCAAAGTCTTAAAAAATAATAGGGTTTTTTAAAAAAAAAACATGCCAACAAAAAGTTTAAAATATGGAAAAATGTTCATTATTTCTAATTTTTTTGGTGTGGCTATGGGGTCGCACACAGAAATTTTTAAAAATTTGGAAAAATGGCAAATTTTTTCCAAAAAAATTTTTACAAAATTTTGATTTTTTTCAAATCCTTAAAGAAGGTTTTTTTCGAACCCAAAATTAAAATTTCTAAAAAAATTTAAAACACAAAGGTCACGACAAACAATCTCTAATCACATGGATAGGGGAAAAAATGTTGAAAAAATTATTCACAAATAAATTTTGGGGGCATGTCAAATTTTTAAAAAAAGGGTTGGGCCTTTAAAAACCCAAAAAAGGCTTTTAAACCTTTTAAAGGGGTTAAAGGGGTTTTTCACACGGGTTATTGCAGGGACGGATTGCAGCTGTTATGCACCCCTGAATGGCTGCAATTTTGGCTGGGAAACCGTTCCCAGCCATTACGGGAAAACCAAATTTTTCATAGAGAACGTGGATTCCGTCTCTCCTTCCCCCGGGAAAAAAAGGGCATGTTTAATTTTTTACGGCGGTTTTATTGGCGTGTGAATTTAAAGAATGTGAGGGGGGGCGATCTCCCCACCCCCACCCCCGGGTGCACGGCAGAAAGGGGTAAAAAAATTTTTTTTGTTTTTTTAAAAGGGGTAAAAAATAGGAAAAAATTATCAAACTTAATGTCATTACCCGTGATTTTGGGCCGGGGGAGAATTCAGCTTAAACCAGTTTAAAACACAAAAACCCGGGATAAAATGGGGATCAAAGCAGAAAACCAAAAAATATTTAAAAAGGGGGAAAAAAGACTTAGGGGCCCTGATCTCCCCCTGACAAACAGCCCCCAAAAATGTCCCCCATCAAATTCATTTAGTCCAGTTTGGCCTAAAATGGGTCTGGGCATTTAGTCTGGCATTAAATGAATACTACCAAACAAAAAAGTTTGTAATTTTTTTCCACTTATACCAAACACTTTAAATCTGTTTTTTGTTTGTAAGGGGTTTTTAAAAATTTTTTTTTTTAAAAATTTTTTTTTAAAGGTTTTCCCCTAAGGGGGGGGGGGGGGGGGTTAAGACTTTGGCTTTCTCTGAAATTTTTCTGTGACTCTTGTTTGGCAATGAGAAAAAATTTGGGTTTATGGTTTTTTTCCCGGTGGAAAGTGTTATTTTGGACAAATTTCCATTACCACCCCCCCAAAAGAGGCCCCAATGTTATTTTGGGGTCAAACCAAAAAGCCCCAGAATGGGGGGAGCCCTACTGGACTCGGGGGCTCATTTTCAATTTCGATTTTACTTAGGCGCCAGTTGAGGTTTACAGACGTGCTATAACTTTAATAAAACACCTCTAAAAAGACCCCCTTTTTGTGGAAAAATCAAACCCTTTAAAGGGTTAAAACCAGGAGGTGTTTGTGTATATTGACCCCACAGGTGTTTTCCAAAAAATTTTTTTTACGTTAGGCTCTGAAAAAAAAGGAAAATAAATTTTTTTCCCAAAAAACGCCCTTTTTGCTGAAAATGTTTAATTTTTAATGGAATCAAAAAAAAACATTCCCCATTTTCATGGGAAATTTTTTCAAATTTTGGCAATACCCTACATGTGGGTTTTTTTAAAACCGCTGTTTGGTTTTCCCTTTGGGAATGCTTTAAAAAAGGGGGAGCCTTTTTGGGCTTTTTTTAACGCAGGGTTTTGGGGGGCCATGTCCATTTTGCAAAGCCAAGAAAGTTCCAAAAAACGGGGGAACACTTACAGAAGTAAAGCATTTTTGGATTCAACCCCCTCATTGTCTTTTCTAAAAGGGGGTAACTTTCATTTTTTGGGGCATTGGTGGTTCGGTTGGGTTTTTTTTAGCATTGGGCCATGAAAATGGGGCAAAAAAAAAACACAGTTCCCCCCCATTTTTTGGGCTTAATTTTTACAGTGTTCACCATACGGGATAAAAGACAGGATAACTTTTCTATGTGGTTCAGTACAATTACAATGATATACATTTTATACAGTTTTTTTTTTGTTTTATTACTTTTACATAATAGAAATGCCTTTATAAATTGCATTTTTATCTTGTTATAGGCTGACAGCCATAACTTTTATTTTTCTGTATACAGAGCTGATTATGGTCTTGTTTTTTGTGGGATGAATTGATGTTTCTATTGGTACCATTATGGGGTGCATATGACGCTTTGATCCCTTTGTAGTGTAGTGTTTTTTTTTTATTTTTACAGAAGTCATCGTGCAGTATAAATAATATGCCAGCTTTACTCAGCAGGTCGATCTGATTACAGCAATACCCAATTTGTATATATTTTTGTTTTTTTGTTTTACTGCTTTTACCCAATAAAAACACTTTTATTCAAAAAGGAAAACACGTTTTTGCATCGCCATAGTCCGAGAGCCATAACTTTTTTTTATTTTTTCTCTGTACCGAGCTGTATAGCAGCTTGTTTTTTTTTTTTGATTTGATGTTTTTATTGGTTTCATTTGGGGGGAGAAGGCTCTTTGATCGCTTTTAAATCTGTTTTTTTGGAAGGCAGAGTGAAGAAAATACTACAATCCTAGTAGTGGTTTTTTTATACTTTTAACAGCGAGACGTCGAGGGTTGAGACGATTATGGTGATACCCAATTTATATAGTTGTTTTGTGTGGAAGCCCCTTTTAAAAAAAAAAAAAAAAATTATATTGTGTAAAACAATATTTATGCTTCAGTAAAGCATCCAGCATGTCGGGTAAGGGGACCAGTAGCAGGAGGAGCTCACTCCTGCCTGCCTGCAACTTCGCCATCACGACCATGATAGGTACTGTACGCGCTGCCGTACATCGTGTAAACATACCCTTAAGCTGTCCCATAGACTCCAATAGTAAAAACGTTCTTTTTTTTTTCTGCTTGTTTTATTTATTGGTCATCTTTTGAAACATGTTGCAAAAAAGTCTATGTATTGGAGTCTATGTAAAGTGCGGGATGTTTTTTGCCGCAGTTTTTGAAATGAAAACCCACCCAGGAGAAAAAAGTCCCTCCTATAATGGGTGTTAACGCAGTTTATACCTTATCAATTCTGTATACAAGAGTCGTATGTTTCCTCGTTTGTAATAAAGTGATCTTGCTTCTGATACTAATGGACTTCTACGGATTTTGGTGCTAACAAAGCTCGCTTTTGCCGCTAAAAATCTGGATTTTAGCGCCAGATTTTTATGAATTTTTGCTCTAAAATCTGGATTTTGAGCGACAAAAGCGAGAACTTTACGAATGCCAAAATCCGTAAACCCTGCACTTGAGCTACAAAATCCGTATTAAAAAGGATTTTTAGCGGCAAAAGCAAGATAACTTTGAGCACCAAAATCCATAAAATTACTTAGAAATGCAATAATGTGCTTTATATACCCTTTTGTAGGGTGGAGTTAAATCCAATGGCTTGATTTATGCATAAATTAAAAACCAGACTTGAAGACAAGCAAAAAACATGCATAAAAATTGCACCAAAAAACCCTAATCGTGCCAAAAAAACGGACATTTTTTTCAGCAGCTTTTCACAGACACTGTATAAAAACTCTGTTTTATGAACGTTTTCAGGTTATTTTTTGTCCACTGCAGTGTAGACCTCGCCTTATTCTACTCATGGGAGCATTGTATTTCTTGAAACATGAAATCTATTTTGCAACTATGTCTGTTCATAACCACTGGGCTTTAGGGTGCTTTCACACAGCGCAGTTTTGGTGCAGTTTTAACTGCACTCCATTTATGTGCCTTTATTACCAGCAAGCTTTTTCCACTTATTTAAGCTGTTTGGAAAGTGAGTCAGGGGCGTTGCTAAGGTCCCAAAACATCCGGGACCCGGGCCCTCTGTGTTATGTTTTGCTCAGTAGGGCTGGGTTCACACAGCATTTTTCACACCACATTGTGAACTGCGCCATGTATTTTTACAGAGAAAAAACTTGTTTTCCTGTCACTAATTTTCTGCATATTCCACATAGATCCTATCTATCACCTCAGCAGTCACTGTACAATGAAAATCAGCACTGACAAATGTGCATTTGCAAAAGCGATCACCTACGTATGTAAGTGTAATACCTTATAAATAAGTCCCCAAATTATACACCTATAGATGGAGCAAATATACGACGAATGATTGTTACCAAAAAAACCTTCTATAAAACCAAGACCCAAAACTATTACTACTTAAGGATCAAATAATACTCCTAAACCATGGCCCAACGCAACCCCCACATGTGACATCATGTTGTATACAGGCTCTGAAGACATATACCACCGCCATACAGTGACCCCAATAGTAGATACTATTTATAAGTAGATGCTATGCAGAAATATAAGTGATTACACTGCAGTTATATTTATTGACTTGCAGGAGACACATCTGAAGAGTTGTTCTCTTTCTCTTCTTCTTCTTCTCCATTTGTCCCAGACTGCCATGACGTCTTTTCCCGGCCATGACTCTTCACTGTAGAATTTACAAAACAAACATCTTACACTCCTCACTTTATCAGCATTTCTCTACCAATTTCTATCTCTATACAAACTGCCCATCTATAGCGCCCCAAATGTTAATAATTACCCACTTATGTCCAAAACGACTATGGGGCTACCACAAAGTTTTAGTCTTGTTTTGTAAACCAATATAGGAAGTAGTGAAATTCCTTTGAGACAGTATGTAGGTACACACCCAAACTAGGAGGCAGTCCTCAATTAGGTAGGTGTATAGCGCCCATTAGGTAGGCAAACTTTTATAGGTCCCCCAATAAGTAGGTATCTCAGTCCCCTATTAAGTAGAAAGGTAGTTATATAGGCCTCAGAATAGAAATATAAGTAGAAGTAGAATTATAGTCCATATTATTCAGCTTATTTACGGCCCATCTATTTGTCTGGTTTAAGGCCCCCTGTAGGTTAAATATTTGCCACTGTAGCAGTAATTGCCAATATTACTATTTGAAAATTAAAATAATAATAACTACTCTCTCACCACGGTTCCGGCTTCCCAGGTCCGGTAGCATTGACCGGGGGGGGACCGGGATCTCTGGCGGCAGAGGTTGCTGGCTTTGCAGATACAGTGTGTACGGGGGCTTGACGCCTGGCTTTCATCACCCCTGTTTGTATGTACACGCTTGGTAGTAGGCTTCTGTCTGTAACATGTTTTTTTTTACAGGGGGAGAAAGGTATGGATTGGTAAGATTGTTGTCTCCTCATTCTTCATGACTCTGGTGCATCGGATGGAAGTTGTTTAAAATCTGGCGTGCAGTCAGTAAGAGATGGGGGCACGTGCCCACATAGGAGCGGACCCTAGCACTCCAGGCCCACGGCAGTGGCCTGGAGCCCACTGAGGTTCGGGGCACAGGTAGTTTTATCCGGGGCACAAGCGATGCTCTATCGAACCACCCTGAAGTGAGCTATCCAATTTAGTGTGTCTGTAAATCACAAGTCTCAAAACACACGTAATTGATACTATTGAAACATTTTGGACAATTTAGTAGACTGAAAGAAGCTTGCCAGGTAATAAAGGCCGTTTAATTGGAGAAGAGCAATTTAATACTGCACCAAAATGCGCAGTCAGTGGGTATGACCTTTATACACCAAGTAAAGAATGAACAATTTACAGGTGGTTGGTCCTTTTATTATCAACAGAAAGATAATTGACAGTATCAATGCTAAAACAAAAGTAGGTGTGCCTGTGAAACTTTAGATTCAAATTTTGTTCTCTAGGAGGGTTTTATTTTAAATATTTTTTAATAAATGGATCTTTATTACTCTAATAATGTGAGTGTTTCTATATCAGCACATAGTTATGTTGAACATTGGGGGGAAAAAAAACTACATTTAATAAACTCTAAACCTATTAGTATTAAATAGTACATTCCCACTGTCGTACAGTGCCACCTAAGGCACAATAAGATAAAGTTTTACCGTTTTTTTTTGTTGTTGTTGTTGTTTTTGTTTTTAGAACAAATAGAGAGTTAATTTAATTATCATCTCAAGTTATGTGTGCATTTTGATGTCTTTTGCAGTGGCTTGGAAACATTTTCATAATCCACATCGAGCAGAGGATAATATAGTTAAGTTATTCAAGAAACATAAATCCTCTTAGCAGTTGGAAGGATATAGACAGAAAATATCTGTTTGGGGGCTAATAGCTTCAGGAATACCCGAAGACTTCTTGATAAACAGAAAATGGCTCTATCAAATTTGGCATGATGATCGTCGACATTTGCGAACAAGATCAGAAGCATCAGTAGCATCTTTAATGTCTGTGGGTAACTGCAACAGTGATGGTGATGATGACCAACTCTATTGTGTTTGTAGACAAAAGAAAAAAATAACCCAAATGAGCCTTATGCACAATGCAGTTCATGTGAAGACTGATCTCTTCAATGCTTGTGAATCCTACACAAAGTAGGATGAAACCAATTGGTCTTTTTTCATGGCTTTTACCATATCCTTGTACAAATAAAAAGAGTCAATCAAGTCTGGCAACGACATATTGGATTACAGATAGTGAAGAGATTTAAAAGGACTTTATTTTCAAAACACTTGGAAATACAAAGTCAATATCTAAAGAAAGCCCAACTAAACCACACAAATCTGCAAAAGATACTGAGAAAAAGCTTTTTTGATGAATTTGAAAACCCAAGAGATCAAACCCTGACAATGAAACCTCGGACTGGTCAATATATATTTTTAGTCATAAAAACCAGTGTTTTCAATGGATGTATTGACAGCCGCCAAGAAATGAGGAGAGGATATCCATGTCCTTCACCATTTAAAAAAAAAAAAAAAATTCCAAAGAGGAATGGTGCAAAATAAAACCAAACAAAATGATCTGTTATATAAGAAATTATATGAAGTTAACAAATTATGTGTCATCAAATTGTCTTATAATAGGGTGAGATCAACACGTTCCATGGAAAAAAAAATCTATGCATTGGCGTGCCAAAGGTGCATTCAAGTTTCTGGTTTGCACAAATTATGCGTTCAATTTTGAAAAAAAAAACTAAAAAAGATTCTCCTGAAGGTGTTATAGGGAAAGTAAATGTTTAGGTTCGATTAGACATATTGGGAGTGTCTATCTCTTTACAAGAACTACAACGCCAAATGAAAGAAAGATGTTAAAGATGGAACTTGGAGAATCAAAACTATCTCTTCTATAACAAGAAAATAGCAGCTTCAGATGCCGTTGAACTTGACAAAAGGGGTGGACCCCAAAACATTGTTCAGTCTCAACTTCCTACACGTCGGCAGGATGGTAGGATGAATTCGATGCTCTGTGAAGCCAAGCCCCTGCTTGCCTGCATGATTGAAAATGGCTATTGAATATAGCGCGGCCAGATAAGGTACAAATCAAGGGGGTACTCCTGGAGTGTAGTTCGGCTTAATGGACAGCTAAAAACCGCAAGGTTCATTATATATCGTGTTATTTAAAAGTATGCGCCTGCTGGAAATGTTTTATGTAAAGTTCATATTGACACGTTTGTTATAATAAGTTTACACTGACATTGAAGTTGTAGTTGGTTTGTTGTTGCCATCCACATTCTTGTTCATATATAGGTATGTTGAATTTTTTTTGGCAATTTCTAATCATGTTAACATTGAATGTTCTACAGAAGGTCTCAAGTGAAAATCATGAACTGTTAAGGAAGTTTTTTTTATCATGGTTTGTTTGTTGTACAAAAAAAAGCCAAAATCGAGATGAACAAATCCACTAGAGCTAAACCAGGCCTACATCCAGTACCTTGGAGTGGTTCTATTTGTAACACATGTACTCGGATGTACAGTTGTATCTACAAAAAGACTTGAAAGGTTCTAAAAGATGTTGCTTGTATTGCTTCTATTTAAATGCTACTGGTTCAGTTATTAGAATAATCAGAAATATTTATCATAAAATTCTGTCTTATGTTCTGTGTATTGCAAGTACAAGGAATGATAAATAAATTCTATTGCTGAAATTACTGCCATCAGATCATGACACCAACCTTTCAGCATGGCCTATCATGTGTGTGGTGATTTTTGTCAAGGTTTGAGCAAACAATTGATTCCCCAGGAGAGTGAATTTAGATTTTTGCTGGGCGTTATTACACATTAAATACCTTTTGCAATTTTTTCTATAATGTGTCATCTACAAAATACTTTTCCGCATGTTCGAGGAGAGATGACATGTAATTTTACCATTATTCACATATGTTCTGTTCATATGATAAAGTTGGTTAGCTGAAGCCAGCTCAAAACTTAACATAGCAAAACAGAAAAGGAAGTTTTTTCTCCATTTGTTTGCATTACTACAAAATGCATCTGATATGAATAACATTAAAAATCTAGTTGCAACTATCGTGTATGTTTTTCATACAAAAATTCAAACAAGGAATTATAAAAAATAATGAAAATTAATAATATTTACATTGCTAACCAGGGTCTGAAAAAGAAAAACAAATTGCAATTACAGAGAGATGAGTGTGAGTTAGAAATTGATATGGATGAAAGTGATGAATATATTCAACAAAAGATTCACCCTTCTATAAAAAATATTTATTTGAAGATACAATTAAGATGCTGTGAAGGGATAGACAAACAGGGTTGAGTCTGTTAATGAATTTTCTCTTTACCTCTCATTTCTATATTGGAATCGTATTTGTGCATCAACTCCTGTGGTGTGGAGATCATGTAAAACCCCTCATGGGGACCTGGATGTATGAGTACATCCAGGGTCGCTAAAGAGCTTTGCTAGAGGTATCGTTCCGCAACACCCCTTGTACTGCCGCAAGACAGGAAGAGGGGAAACCGCCATTTGGTATCAGTCTATTGGCATGACAATCGCGCCACCTAGTGGATCAAGCACCATAGGTGGACTCAAGGTTAAATAGTAAAAAAAAAAAAGAAAAAGAAAGTTTTTTTAAAGTACAATACACAAATTATTTAAAAGTTAAATCACCCCCCTTTCTCATTTTTTCAAATAAAAACTATTAAAATAAAAAGTTACACATATTGGTATTAGTCGCGTCCGAAAAAGTTGATCTATAATGATGCATTTAGGATGTATAAGATAATAAAAATTTAAATGCCAATATTGAATTTTTTGACAATTTTACCTCAGCTTACAAATTGGAATAAAAAGTGATTCACAAAAAAGTCGCTTGGATTACATTACTGCTAGCGATAAAATGTACATCTTCAGCCGCAATAAAAATTTAGCTCCTCACTGACCGTCCGAATGGTGTTATGTGTAAAAAAGTTATTGGTACAACAAAACCAGCGCCGCGGCTCGCAATTTCAAAAATAGAAGAAAGGTTGTATTTTTTGTATGGGTAAACAAAACATAACGGATATATAATGTTTGGTATTGTCAGATGCATATCAACTGTAGGAAATACAGATTAGATTTGTATTGAACCATAGATTTGAACATCTGTTAAAAGCATTACTCCCGCCCAAACCCAAAATATGTTCCACTTGGAATGTTTTAGCGGTTTGCCAGTATATTCTATACTACATGTGAATAACACCATTAGAAGTTCATCTTGTCCGCCCAAATAAAGAGCCTCATATATTCTATGAGGGTGAAAAAATAATGTTATGGTATGGGAACGGGAGGAGGGAAAAACGAACTTGTCTACAACAATAACCCTGGGTTCCTTAAGGGGTTCTAATTCCAATAAAGAGGTCAGACAGAGACAATTTCTTATAGAGAAATGGTTTTCATACGTTTTAAAATGCTAATGCTACACAGGGGCCAGGTTGGACTTGCTTACATAAGATGCATACATTTTTGATTGGACGAACTAAGGGAATTGGACTGAATATTTAAAGAAAGAAAAAAAACAGCAAAAAAAAAAAGCAGCAAAAAAAGACCCAATGTATGACTACTGAAGGGAAATCAGAAAACTTTATTTACCAAACATGACACTCAAACGTGCCATTGTTTGAAAAAGAAATCTGTCAAAAAAGAAAACACAAGTATACAAAAATAAGACAAAATATTATCAATCCTCCAAACTCACAAAAAAAAAGACATGCAATTGAATCAGTTGTCCATCTGGTCAGGGGAAAAGGTTTAGAATTGGGGGGGGGGGGGGGGCGGGAGTATGTTTGCGTCTGAATACTTGTTCTGTTTACAATTGTTGTTATGTTATCCATTTGGCAATGGATAAAAACATTTGGCTAATACAAGAACTTGAAGCTTTACAAACAACAGAAATGAGTATGAAATTGCTCATTGAAGTACAACTCTGTTTTTAGGAAGAGAGAACTGGTTTTTTAAAGGGAAAAAAATCCAATGCTACTGCAAATGGAGCAGTTCCTTGGATGAACTATAGGGGATGCATATGGCAGTAGTGAAGAAGATTCTTAGTGTGTTGGCTCGTTATTTTTTAACAGCACAATTTCACGAACGCATTTATAGAGCCTACTCTTGTCCTCAGCCTTTCAATTTCTGAGAAAACATGCTTAATTGAGTTCGGCGGAGTCTATCTATAAAAAAAGTAGGATTTGTTTAACCCACTCTAAAAATACATATCCATTTTTCCAAGATATATTTTTCCCTAGTGAAGAAATGTAATTTAATATTGTCAAGAATAAGCAAAATATTTTTTCTGCTTTTCAAATATATCCTGATTTTCTATATTTGTTCTTGCTTTGGGGCTTCCTAGTCCATGACACCTTTTATGCCTTTTTAGTTAGGGAAGGTGTCATTTTACAGCACCTATAAAAGGTTAAGTTCTAAATAAATGTTTCATATAAAGGTTTTTCTTTTAGGGTGTTGTCACACATAGCGTAAAGGGGTGTGTCCTTTGTAAAAGGATCACTTGTCTTTGTAAAAAGAGGTGTGGCTTAGTGTGTGATGCTATGCGCCAAAATTTAATCAGTTTGTGGTATAAAATGAGCCAACTTATAAAAGGTGTAAAGTTGGACTAGACAGTTCTAAAATGCAGCAGATTTATGAACACTATGATAAATATGGCGCATTGTAAGACTGTCAAGTCTAACTTTACATTGTCTAAAAGTTAAACGGAATTGATAAATCTGCATTAGTGAGTTTTAGGGGATGCTCACAGCGTTTTTTAGATACATTAAGGGACTTTTGTAGCAAATTTTAACACTGATATTTTTTTCTCTAATGACTACAGGGGGGCATATAAATGTATATCTCTACAATGACTACAGGGGCCATATATATCTCTAATGACTCCAGGGGGCATATACATATGTAATCAGCTCTGTCATTATAGAGATATATTATATGCATGTATAATGCTGACCCACAGAGCTGATCAATACTACTGCAGACTGATTGTCAACTTTGTCGGTCAGCATTATTAATATAATACTGACCCACAAAGCTGACAATCAGTCTGCAATTATAAAATACTGGTTACCCCATACTATACCCCTATATGACACAATATACACTTTATTGTGAGTTTTTTTTTGTGTGATTCTAAACATCCAACCTCCTCATAATCCTGACCCGATAATCCGGCCCCCACCGGGCCATGGAAAATTTGTCTTCTATAAAACTGGTCCCTGGTGGGAAAAAAGGTTGGGGGCCGCTGCCCTACACCCACCCAAGAGTGTACCAAGGAGACAATTAGGGTATCCTTTGACAATTAGGCTGTTGACCCACTTGCCGTTGTTACAGCCCAGTCAACCAGTGCAGTTTATATATCTGGGCAGTCAGACATGTGATCTGTTGCAGATCTGTGGTGTAATACTTCTTAATTTGTCAAAGGCAATCTTAAACTCAGATCCCTCTCTATGATTAATTAAAACTTAACTTGCATTACTATAATCAACAAAATAAAGTGTTATTAAAATTGCATCACCAGATCCTCACCAAGATTTAATCCAAAAGTCAATGTCTATAGATCCAATATTGATATCTACCTCCATCAACTGTCCCAGCCAGAGAGCGCCTCCATCAAAATGTCCAGCCAGAGAGGCCTCCATCAACTGTCCCACCAGACAAACTAATGTCCAACTGTGATCTAAAACTATGCTCTTCTTTTCCCTCATCACGCTATTCCACTTCCTCACACTTACTGCTTATCCCAAACTCCTCGCTGGACAATGAACTCTACATTCCCCTGCATTCTACCCTCACACCTGTCTGCGCCACCAACCTCTTCCTCACTGTTAATGCTCTCCGCACCAAAAAACCTGCCAAATTTCAATCTATCCTACTGCCACCTACTCACCATCTCACTGCTCTTCATGGCTTCGGGTAATATACCCAAACCAGGGCCCCCCCCCAGCAACATTCCACCATAGTCTCTGCCTCAACCTGAACAGACTCAAGTACTAATTCCCGCTAATATCCTTCACCAGATAACATCCTCTGACGTGCTCCCCACCCCTCTCCTTGGTGCTCTTTGAATGCGCAGTCTGTAATGTGAATAACTCTCATCATAATGAACTTGTTTCATTCTCGCAAGTACTCTTCCTATGGTCAGACTGAATCCTGGCTGACCCTCTGAACCCAGTCTCCCCTGCCGCATCTACTTTAGCGGCCTCCATCTTACCCACATCCTCGTCATTGTAACATGCATTGGTTGGGAGGTGTCGGCTCACTACTGTCTGACAACTGGATCCTTTGTCCCTTTACGATGCAGGTAGTGATCGCTGAACCACCGCAAGCGATGGTGTGAAACGTACCAGGGGACGGTACTCTAAGTAGAAACCCGGGGTTTTCACCAGGGACCCGCGCAAAGGGGAATGGATTGCTGCGGCGGAGGGAGAACAACCAGGTCGTACCACTGGCGGTGGACTTGCTTGCGGTAGGCAGCCAAGGCAGTGGTGGTACAGAATCGTGAGGCGTAGGCGGAAGTCAGGGGACAGGCAGGAGGTAGGGACAGGCGGGCAATGGTTCGTGGTAGGGAAACAGGAGCGTAGAGGTTCGGTACTACGGAAGTCAGAATCGAGGCACAGAAAGCTTTCTCTAAAGGCTGTACGGCACAAAGATGGCAAAGGTGACCGGAAGGATGAGGGTTTTAAATAGGGTCACCTTGCCAGCCTTGGTAACAATAATGGGCGTACTGGCCCTTTAACTACTACAGAGAGCCCGGCGCGCAGCGCGCGCAGGCCAGCGGAGGACGTGAGGAATCAGGAAGCGCAGGAAGTTAAGGGGGGAGGAAGCGGGTCCGACCCGCGGGCCGAGGCATGGGGCCGCGGGGACCGCGGGTGAACGCACGAGTCGCTCCGCTGACGGGCGAGGGGTGCGGGTACCCACCGTTGACAAGTCCCACGTCAACCTCTGCCTTCCCTCAACACTCTGTCAATATCTACGCCCCCCTCCTGTCCTCACAAGTGGTGTAGTCTACCGAAGCAAAGGCCCTGCCACTGCCTTTCCATTGAACCACTTTGCTTTATGGTGCTACACTTTCCTTTCCACGTCATCCCACTGATCATCATGGGAGACGTCTAAACATCCTAATCGATTACCCCCTCTATGCTTCCAACATAAACTCCTTTCACTCTGCTCCTTCCTTCAAACCTCCAGTGGACTCAGGAGACCAATACTATAAGTGGAAACCACACTAGACCTCATCTTCACCCTGCTTCTGCCCCCTATTGAACATTCTCTAACTCTCATACTCCTATATCCGTTCACACAACCTGTACCTTCAACTATCTCCTCCCCTGCACTCTACTTGTCTCATATCCGCAGTTCGTACCAGCAAGAATTTCTACAAAATACCTCAACCCTAACAGACTCTTTCTGAATCTCTTGCACCTCTTTCCACTACTCCTCATTACAATGTACCAGACGCAGCACACTTTCTATCTACCATACAATATCAACCGCGTGACTCAGTTGTCCTTCACACACATCAGTTAACTCGGCAAAATACATCAGTGGTACCAACCTGGCCACACTGAACTTACAAACGTGAGGAGCGTTGCTTCCAGAGCTGCTCGAACGCCGCTGGTACGAAAACTCATCTCCTTTAATGGCTTTTGGCCTTACTAACAAACACTCACTGGCTAGACATTTAAGTTCTGCATATACGCCAGCCAAACAAGACTATTTCACCTATTATATCTCCTGTCCCACAACCCAGTCATTATTCAAAACTTCTCTCTCTCTTTCCGTCCTCCAAACACCTCCTCCCACATATCCCTCCGTTCAGCAGAGTGGTCTTTGCCAATCACTTCCTCCAGAAGATCAACTCATAGAGGAAAGCTTCAGCCGCCATGTCCCCACCACCTCCTTGACCCTGGCAAACTGCGCTTCCTTAAGTTGCTTCCCCACGGTCACTCATGACAAGCTCTCCTCCTTACTGTCAAATCCATCCTCATACCTGTTGTACTAGACCCACTTCCTGCCATCCCACTTCCTGACCTCTGTGCCTTCTTCATCAGACTCCTCACATTTTCAAAACTATCATAACACTCTGGCTATCTTCCTCCGCTCTTATTTAAACTGCTACTTCAATCCATACTTACACAAATCAACCCTTGACCCCTTTTCCTGTGCAATATTCCCATCTCACTGCTCTATTTTGCTTCCAAAATCCTCGGAGCAGATTGTCTATCTTCAGCTGTCCTCCCAAGCTCTCCTCAAACTCTCTTCTGGACACATTACAATCTGGTTTTCGACCCCACCACTCTACCAAAAGGCCCTAACCAAAGTCACGTAATGACATAGTAACTTGCTAATGCCTCATGTTGCCACTACTATGTGCTCTCTCTTAGAACTGTCCTCTGCCTTTTGACACATGTCGTCCATTCCTCCTGCTACTCAAAATCTCTCCTCCATCGGCATCACAGTCTTGGCTCTCTACTGGATTCCTACGTTACATCAACTGTTCGGACTCTTTTGTGTCTCTCATTCTCGTCCACCTCTCCTGCCAGCCTTCTATGGTCGGTGTCCCCGAAGGGTCAGTCTGGGGCCCCACTTCTCATTCTCTACTACTCTCTTGGTTCGGACAAATCATAGCCTCAATGGCTTTATTACCTAATGTATGCTGATGATTCCCAACTCTACAATCTCGGCCAGTTGTCACCTTTTTCTCTCTGGATCCCTTGACGTCTTTCTCCGTCTCCTCCTTCTTCTCATCATGCTCTAATTTATCTAAAATGTGGTGAAAACAGAACTTCATATTTTCCTCCATCCAACTCTACCCTTTGCTCCCCCCCCCCCTTACATAAAATTTTTTTTTTTTGGTTTTTTTTTTTTTAGTACAGTAAACGGCTCTAACTCTCACCGTATCCCGCAATAGTCAGCTTCTGGTTCAGGGTAATCCTTCGATCCATCTCTATCTTTCAAAACTCACACATCTCAAAAACCTCACCTCTGCTGCGCCCTCCACCTGAAATATACATCTCTCGCATCGACATTCTCATCTTCGGATCTCTACAAAAATTGCGGTTCGTTGCTTTGTCATTCGCCTAGACTACATGCAAATCCCTTCTCAGTGGCTCCCAGCTAGCACCTCGCGTCCCCTCCAATCCATCCTTATCTTCTGTACTAGACCCGTCTTATCAACCTCTTTTTCCTTTGCTACTACCTCTGCCTTCTCACCTCTGCAATCCTTCACTGGACTCCCATTGCCCCCAGCAAATTCATTTCAAGCTACTATACCATCGACTTGACAAGGCTTCCATGTCTCTCCCGCCTCCATACAGCTCATGCATCGATTTTCCAATATCTCCCTCACGCACCTCTTCCACATTCTCACAGGGCCTTGCTCCCGCTGCTCTCCACTTATAAATACTCATCACAGATACCTTCTCCAGATTTTTCTTGTTTCCCGTGCTCACACCACACTCTGGAAATCACTGCACCAAACACATTCAGACTCTCTCCACTATCACCATGCTTCAAATGCAACCTGTAAAACCATTTCTTCAGGCTTGCCTAGTACACTTCACTATTCTGGCTTCACATAATTCCTACACAGACTGTTATGCCCTGCTCACCTCCTGTCTCTCTTCCCTCCTTGTAGACTTGTATGCCTCCGGGTATAGTCCTCTCTCCGCTGTCGGCCAATTGTCATAATCCTTTTCACTGTTATTCGTTGTGGTTATGTAATGTATTGTAACCTCGAATGTAAAGCGCTGGAATCAATGGCGCTTTAAACATATATTATAATTATATAAATCTTCTTCTTATCAATGTGTATCTATATATTAGGGCTATAGAAATTTGGGGTTAATGACTCTTTGCTAAAATCGCCAGAGACCTCTTGTGACTAGATACTAGTTACTAGAAATTGGATTAATTTAGCCTCATCACAAAAATTATCTTCAATTTCATGGAAATCAGGGGATACATTAACTCCCTCAATATATTATCAATAATGACTGGCAGTAACTCAGGCTTCAGAAGGGAAATAAAATTTAAAATTAAACGCCTTCGCTGAGAAATTTTTAATTGTTCAGAGTAAGTCACATCTACTTCCTAGAAGAATCAAATGCTGTATAAATCTGCAATAGTCCTATTTGACTAAAACAAAAGAATTTATGAACTCAGTGGATAGGGAAAAAATACACAATATGGCAATTTATAAATTGTAAGACCAAAGGTGTCCTATATAGTGCAGCATGCAGCTTTCCAAAAATATATGTTGGGAAAACCATATAGGAATTTTGCAGACGTGTTTTGAAATATGTCTGCAAAATTCCATTAGTCATCCGAGGCATGACCTGCACACCAGCCTGGACGACCTCCTCTCCTTGGCCACCCGCATCGACATCCGTTTCTCAGAACGTCAACAGGAGGTTCGGCTTCAACAGGAGAATTATCACCCCCGTAGGAGTCCTCGCCTGGCACCTGTCTTCCAGCGTCCCCTGCATCCTGTCCCTGCAGCCAATCGGGAGGAGCCCATGTAAGTCGATAGGGCCCATGTGTTGGAGGAGGAGAAGAGTTGCCGGCACAACCTAGGACTCTGCCTCTATTGTGGTGCCCATGACCATCGGCGTAGGGAGTGCCCCCTGCGTCCAGGAAACTACAGAGCCTAGGCTTCGTGGGAGAGGCGAACTTGGGCACGGAACTCTCCTCTCCGCCATTGACCATGATGGTCAGTCTAACGCTTCCCTCCGGTTCATGCCTTCGAGTTGCCGCCTTTGTGGTCTCTGGTTCGGCGGGCAACTTCATCCATCCTGCTCTTGTGGATAGGTACCGGCTGCCTGTGATTCCTTTGGACAAACCTCTCTCCGTGTCATCCGTGAATGGAGAAGTCCTCTCATGTACTATCCGGCACCACACACAGCCCCTTAAGTTGCGTGTAGGAGTACTACATCAGGAAAAGATCTCTTTCCTTGTCCTGCCATGCTCCGCTAGTACTCTCCTCCTGGGGCTTCCTTGGCTGCTTGACCACAGCCCCAACATTGACTGGGAAACGGGAGAAGTCACTCGATGGAACATCTGGTGCCACTCTGTTTGCATTTCGTCCTCCACGTTTGGTGGGTGCCTCGACCCTTCTTCCAGCCGTTCCAGCTCCATCAGGCCTTCCTGCTCACTACCGGGAGTTTGTGGAAGTGTTCTGCAAGAAACAGGCTGAGCTTCTTCATCCTCACCGGCCCTACGATTGCCCTATAGAGCTGCAGCCAAGATCTACGCCTCCCCATGGTAGAGTGTACCCCATGTCTCGGCCTGAAACTAAGGCTATGTCCGCGTATATCAAAGAAAATCTGGAAAAGGGCTTTATCCACAAGTCTTCATCTCCCGCAGGGGCTGGCTTCTTTTTTGTCGAGAAGAAGGACGGGTCCTTGCGACTGTGCATAGACTTTCGGGGCCTCAATAAGATCACTATCAAAAGTCGCTACCCACTGGCGTTGACGTCGGAGCTCTTTGATAGGATCCAGGGAGCCATGGTCTTCTCCAAGCTCGATCTTCGGGGTTCCTACAATCTGATCTGAATATGCGAGGGGGACGAGTGGAAGACCGCCTTTAACACCCGCGATGGCCATTACGAATACCTGGTCATGCCCTTTGACCTCTGTAATGCCCCCGCTGTATTTCAAGAATTCGCAAATGACATCTTCTGAGACCTTCTCTACCACTGTGTACTAGTCTACTTGGATGATATCTTAATCTACTCTCGGGATCTAAAATCCCATCGGGCTCATGTTCGTCTGGTACTTTCCTGCCTTAGACACAACCATCTCTCCGCCAAGTTGGAGAAGTGTCTATTTGAACGGACCAGTTTACCATTCTTGGGGTACATAATCTCTGCGCAGGGTCTTCCAATGGATCCGGAAAAGTCGTCTGCAGTATTGAACTGGCCACGCCCTGTCGTTCTTCGAGCTATCCAGCGGTTCATCGGTTTCTCCAACTATTACCGCCAATTTATTCCACATTTCTCCACGCTCATAGCTCCTATTGTCGCACTCACCAAGAAAGGCAGTAACCCTCGTTTATGGACTCCTGAGGCTGAAGAAGTCTTTGCTCAGTTAAAAGCAACCTTTGCCTCCGCCTCTGTTCTTCATCGCCCGGTTCCAGAGTGCCCCTTCTTTCTGGAAGTTGATGCATCCTCGGTTGGAGCTGTCCTTCTACAAAAAAATGCCAAAGGCAAATTCGTTACCTGTGGCTTCTTCTCTAAGACCTTCTTGCTGGCGGAGAAAAACTACTCCATTGGGGACAGAGAACTGCTGGCGATCAAACTGGCCTTGGGTGAATGGCGGCATCTTCTGGAGGGCGCTCTACATCTGATGACCATCTATACGGATCATAAAAACCTCCTATACCTACAGACAGCACAACGCTTGAATCCTCTTCAGGCTGATGGTCGGTATTCTTCTCTCATTTTAACTTCATCCTCCACTTCCAGCCAGCTGCAAAAAACCTCAAGGCCGATGCTCTGTCCCGGGCAACGGATGCCTCCGACTCTGAACCGCAGTACCTGATCCCCCCCCGAACGTCTGCTCCATGCTGCACCTGTAAGGTTGTGGGAAATTCCGCCTGGTAGGACCTTTGTGCGCCCCACCCTGAGGAAACACATTCTGTCCTGGGGTCATGCTTCCAAAGTGGTCGGTCATGCTGGCTATCGTAAGTCTCTCTTATCGCATGTCACTACTGGTGGCCCTCCCTCGCACAGGACGTCAAGGAGTTTGTGGCTGCTTGCCCTAACTGTGCGAGGAGTAAGGCTAGGTTCACACGGTGTATTTGCAGGGCGTAATTACGCCCCGCAAATACGTCGTGTGGCCGGGGGCGGGGCGGAAGCCGGGGCGGGTGCGGGGAGCCGGCACCTCGCCGGACCATAGACTTTCATTACCAGCGGCGCGTATACGGCGCTAGTAATTCACATGTCACTTATCTCCTCGCCCGGCGGCTTCGCCGAGCAGGGTGAGGAGACGTAATCCATAGTTCTCTATGAGAACTGTGGATTACCATAATGACTAGGACGTATTACAGCCGTAATTTGCGCGCTCCGGCGCGTAATTACGGACTGAAATACATCCAGTTTTAAGCCGTGTGAACATGGCCTAAGAGTTCTCGTCTCCGACCTGCTGGTTATCTGTTGCCATTACCGGTGCCCGAAGTACCAAGGAGCCACATCGCTATGATCTCCCGCCCTCGAAGGGGTGTTCGGTTGTCTGGGTCGTGGTGGACCGATTCTCCAAGATGGCGCATTTTACACCTCTGTCGAGTCTTCCTTCGGCTCCGCAATTGGCTTCATTGTTCGTACAGCACATCTTCCGTTTACATGGGATGCCTTCTAACATCGTCTCTGATAGAGGAGTACAATTCACCTCTCGCTTCTGGCGTGCCTTATGCTCACTGCTGGGAATTAAATTGGATTTCTCGTCTGTATATTACCCACAGTCTAATGGCCAAGTGGAGTGGATCAACCAGGTACTGGTGAACTACCTGCGCCAATTTATTTCAGCGCAAGACGATTGGGTCTCTCTGCTTCCCTGGGCAGAGTTCGCCTATAACAACCATTCTAGCGAGTCCTCAGGAGAGTCTCTTTTCTATGTGGTGTTTGGTCAACATCCTCGTCTTCCTCTGCCACTGTCTGCCTCTTCAGAAGTTCCTGTTGCCAACACCCTGTTACGGTACTTTTCTCAAATTTGGTGACTCACCGTCAGAATTTGTGTCACACGGCCACCCTGTTTAAGGCACAAGCTGACAAGAAGCGCAGAGCATCTCCTACAGACCAACCTGGGGATAAAGTTTGGCTCTCCTCCAAGCACATCTGCCTCTGAGTGCCTAGTTTGAAATTTGCGCCACGCTATCTTGGTCCTTTCAGAGTTCTACGACAGTTCAACCTGGTATCCTACAAACTCCGCTTACCTCCCTCCCTCCGCATCACCAATTCATTTCATGTGTCTCTCCTGCAACCGGTGATTCTCAATCGGTATTCACGCAAGGTGGTTCCTGTTGCCGCACCTCCTGATACCGAAAATATCTACGAAGTAAAAGAAATCCTGGACATGAAGCGTTCCAGAGGCAAGATGTACTGCCTCGTGGATAGGAAGGGCTTCGGGCCCAAGGAGAGGTTCTGGGAGCCTCAAGAAAACATCAATGCTCCTACTGTCATCCAACGTTTTCACAGACTCCAGTTTTCTGGAAGGAAGGGCCCTAAGAAGGGGGGGGGGGGGTACGGTAATGCCGCACGCAGCAGTCCGACGGCCCGACCGCGGCCACGCACGCCACCCGGCCCCTGGTGCCTCACATGCCGCGGACCGGGCGCCCAACCCCAGGCACAGCCAGCCCCGGCATGCGCTGCGCGGCGCTCCTACTCCCCTGACCGCATCCTGCTTCCTCCTCCTGCGCCGTGCGGCAGTCTCTGCTTCTGCATGCACTATCCCGGCCGGCCACTAGGGGCGCGCGCGAGCAGCTTCTAAGATTTAAAGGGACAATACCTAATTGGTGTTCCCTTTCCACCTATGGCCTTTGGGCACGGGCTTTATAGGGATACCCATTCCTGTCGTCGGCGCCCAGTTGTTAGTGGCAACGTTTGTCTGCGTTTGCTAGTGTTTCCTCTGACGGTTCCGTAGTCTACGTTTCCGCTCCTGCCTTGCCAGTCCTGCCTAGCCAGTCCTGCCGACTTTGGTTCTGCGCTCCGGTGTCCTGCCTACTCCAGTTCCACGCTTCGGTCGGCCCTGTGTCCACGCTACCTGCTTCGGCTGTCACCGCTCGGTCCTGCGTCAGGGGTAGCGACCTGGGGGATTCCCTGTCGCAAAGCCCGTCCTGCCTTGCGGCGGCCTCCGGTGAAGACAAGGGGCCCCTTAGACTCCGCTCCCCGGCGTAGGTTACACCAACTCCTAGCGGTGACCAGTGGATCCACTTCCGTTCGCTGAGCGGTCCTGAAAGTTACCAAATAACACCGCTACACCAACCTGAATCCCTGGCAAATAGTGCCAATGTCCTACTAAGACATCATTTCCCCAGCACACAGTGACCGAATAATACCACCACACCGTGACCACATACTTCTGAATGCAAACCATTATACTACAACTAATATTACCAGCATACAGTGACCATACAGTGGTGAATACCAATTGTACACAGGTTCTGCAGACATATAAATGATTACAGTAAAGTTACATCCAGGGACTTACAGGACACGTCTCTGAAGAGTTGATCTCTTTCTCTTCTTCTTCTCCATCTGTCCCAGACCGCCATGATGACTTCTCCTGGCCATGACTCTTCACTGTAGAATTTACAAAACAAATATCTTAGACTCCTCACTTTATCAGGACTTCTCTACCAATTCCTATCTTTATACAAACTCCCCATTTATAGTACCTCATATGGCAGCCATATAGTAGCCCCTGTAGCCAGACAGTGGCCCCTGTACCATGTAGTAGCTCCCTATAGCCAGGTAGTAGTGCCCTATAGCCAGGTAGTAGTCCCTTATAGCCAGGTAGTAGTCCCTTATAGCCAGGTAGTGCCCCTTATAGCCAGGTAGATGCCCCTATAGCCAAATGATGCCCCTGTAGCAAGGTGATGCCCCTGTAGCCAGTAGATACCCCTGTAGCCAGGTAGTAACTAATTATAAAATTTTTAAAAAGTACTCACCTCGCCAGGGTCCCCGCGTCCAACTCCGGGAGCTGCTGAGCAGTGTAAGCGGCTTGACGTCATCACGCCCCTTATGCTGTCACGCAGCTCCCAGGGATCTCCTCAGCCGGGAGAGGTGCCAACCCAGGAGATCCCAGCGTCACAGGGGCACGGTGAAAGCCCTTTTTCATTGTATAACTTAATAGGACACCGATATTACTAAATGTCGATTAATTTATGCTTTGCAAGGTCCATGGATTTATTATACATAAAATTGTACTTTTTTGTGTCTATATTGCTTTCGAACACAGATCTTGTTATAAATCTTGCGAGAAGTTAATCTTAAATAAATATATATTTTCTTTTAATCAATGCATATAGTTGTTTTAAGATGTTATTGTTATCATTTAACTGGGCAGAAACACCAAAATATTGTTATGTATGTATTATGTGTTATAATTACAAATGAGATCATTTGTTTCTGATAAAATCTTAGTGCATAGATATACATACACACATACCTCCGCACTGTGGGTAGTCTGTATCGTATCATTTGTCTGTTGTTCTTATAGAGAATATAAAATTGACAAAGTTTGCTTTGGAACAAAATGCTCCTAACCTGCCAGTGTATTATTAATTTTGAAAATAGCTTTTAAATATCACTATATGGTATTTTATTCATATGCTGCTCATTTATGCTTATTATATTACATGTCCGAGTGCTTGTTTTATCCCTCTTTCTATAGCCATAAATACCGTATATACTCGAGTATAAGCCGAGTTTTTCAGCCCAAAAAATGAGCTGAAAAACTCTACCTCGGCTTATACTCGAGTCACTGTCGGCGCTCGGGCGCTACGATGGCCTGTGCACCGGCAGGGACACTTCTTGCTATATGCGACTCCTCAGGGAGCGCATATAGCAGAATCCCGAGCACAGCCGACAGCGACGGGCACTGCCATGGCCCGTCGCTGTCGGCGATCTCTTCCCCTATATGCGACTCCTCCGGAGCGCATAGAGGGGAAGATGCCACTGCGGTGCAGATAGCGAACGCTCCCTGCGCCGCAGTGGACTCCGGACGGGCGCAAGCAGACTCGCGGCCGCCCGGAGTTTCCGGCACAGGCAGCGTGCGATGTCATCACGCTCTTGATGACATCAAAGCCTGTGCCGAGAAGATGCAGGAGAGCGTGCGGGAGGCCGGACAGCAAGGACGCGGAGCGTCGAGGGAGTCAGGTAAGTGTTTGTTTGTTTGTTTGTTTATTACCTGACGATACCTGCCTATAACCTGCCAATACCTAGCCTATACCTGCCTATTACCTAGCCTATACCAGACTATAGCTGCCTATACTAGCCTATACCTACCTATACCCAGCCTATACTAGCCTATACCTGCCTATTACCTAGCCTATACCTGCCTATAACAGCCTATTACCTGCCTATAATAATAATAATTTTTTTATTTATATGCGCCCAAATATCGCGCACTTTACAAAATTTGAGGGTGTACATACAGCTTTTCACATTAAAAAGAACTTAAATGGGGGAACGAGG